>PVIU01009812.1:25727-73882 GCA_004026605.1 Ondatra zibethicus | reverse complement strand
TGTGTCTGTGTGCGTGTGTGTGTGTGTGTGTGCGTGTGTGTGTGTATGTATGTGTGCGTGTGCGTGTGTGTGTGTGTAAGTAATCATCCACTTTATTTTTTGAGACGGTCTCTCACTGGGACCTGGAGCTTGTGAGTTGTGCCAGTAAGCCCAGGCATCCCCCTGTCTCTGTGCTTCCAGCATGGGGTTACCATGTCCAGCTTGTTATGTGGGTGCTAAGAATAAAACTCTCGCCAGCTGAGCTGTCTCTCAGCCTCCTCATTCACAGTTTTCTCAATTTGTATCAGACAGAGCCTTAGATGTTTCATTTTTTTGTGTGTGATTTTGAGAACAAATCTTAGCATCTCGTGTGCTTCTCATGTGCTGTCCCACTGAGGTCCTATTCTCAGCTTTAAAAATGAAGTTTAGAAGAACCCTACATCATATGTATTTTAACCTCAGCACTCTTAAGGCGAAGGCCAAGGGGAGTTCAAGGCCAACCTGGTCTTGAACCAGGGATACATAGTGAGAGATGTCTCAAAAACAAAAACCAAACATAAGGGTAATAAAATAATTGGACAGTTTATTCCATGTGGTAGTGATGTCTGGGAAATGAGGTGTGGTTTATAATATGAGCTAATGTATGTTTGATATTAGGATGTATTATGGATTTCTTTTGTGTGTATGTTTTCTGTTTTGTGGTACTTGTTTGAGGCAGGTTTTCATGTAGCCCTGGCTGTCCTGGTATTCATTAAGTAAACCAGGTTGTCCTTCAGCTTGCATTAAGTCTCCTGCCTCTGCCTGCCAAGTGCTGAGAATACCGATGTGTGCCACCATGCCTGGCTTGTGTGCCAGATTGGCATATTCCTTTGATGATAGTTTTCCTGTTTCCAGATGTCGTGTGTTCAGTAACGTTCATGCCAGCGTGACCTCAAATAACTTGAGGCTGGTTGTTGTCAGCTTCCCATGGCTGGTCGTTGTCAGCTTCCCATGGCTGGTTGTTGTTAGTTCCCCATGGCTGGTCGTTGTCAGCTTCCCATGGCTGGTCGTTGTCAGTTCCCCATGGCTGGTTGTTGTTAGTTCCCCATGGCTGGTTGTTGTCAGCTTCCCATGGCTGGTTGTTGTCAGTTCCCCATGGCTGGTTGTTGTCAGCTTCCCATGGCTGGTCGTTGTCAGTTCCCCATGGCTGGTCGTAGTCAGCTTCCCATGGCTGGTCGTTGTCAGTTCCCCATGGCTGGTCGTAGTCAGCTTCCCATGGCTGGTCGTAGTCAGCTTCCCATGGCTGGTCGTTGTCAGCTTCCCATGGCTGGTCATTGTCAGCTTCCCATGGCTGGTCATTGTCAGTTTCAGCCAGCGGTGCTGTCCTTCAGGACAGGTCTCCCACTCCCCTTTCTTCTCTCTTCCCTCTCACTCTCCTCACCCTGGGTTCTACTCAGCCAGCATAATCAGCCCAGGCACCCAGCAACCCTGCAAACCCAGCTGCCCAGGCAGGTCCCTCATCAGAAGTACTTACCCTTCCGTGCTCTTTCAGAAAAAAGAAAGTGCCCTTCCCTGTGGCGGGAGGGAAATCTACCTCTGTTAGGCCTTGTGATTGATCTGGGGGAACCAAAGGGAGAAGGGCATTTGAACAGGGAAAAATTCCCCATAGGACTCTTCCTTCCCTCTGCTGTTGCTGGGCATGCCCCTCCTCTGGGCATCTCTTCAGGATTTCATTCCTCCGTCCAACTGCCGTTCACAACTGCCCTTTCCAACTGCTCCAGAATTCTTGGCCCTGGCGTTCTGTGATGTAAATTATTCCACGCATGGCTTGAAATGGGTGAGAAGCAGGGTTGCCAGGTGTCGGATCACCAGTGTGAGTTGACTGGCCCTCGGGGGAGAACTGCTTCTGGAATTTGTTCAGCGGCTACTGTCTGGGCCAGAGCTGTGCTGGCCATGCTTGGGGCTGCTGCAGGCAGGGAGAGGGAGCTCTGGGCTGGGGTGAACTTCTGCTGGAGATTTTCTACTTTAAGCATTCTCAGCCCAGCTATGGATTATTCAGCATTGAACTTAGACAGTGTTGCTGCACTGGGAAGCCCCCAGGCCCCATGGCAGGACCTGTACTGTCCGCCATACAGGGCCCCCTGTTCTGTCTCCAAATGTGGGGAGAAGCCGCTTCCTGCCTTCCTAGAGATCACCAAAATATGTTGAGAAATCTAGATTGCGCTCCGTGTTTAGAAGCATCTAAACTGAAAGACTTCAGAGTCTGTGAGAGCTTTACTAAAGCAAAATTTTCCCTCCCACCATGTCCATTCTCCATTTGGTGGAGTCATTCTTTATCCTTTGTAGTCCGATAGGGAAGCCGCGCCGCGAGGTTGCTGCCAGCTAGCTTAGATTTTTCTAGAATCCCTTTACCCATAAGTTGAAAACTATAGAAAAAGTAATTTCAGTCAAAAACTTGTTCAAGTAACTGTAAATTTTATATATCTTACCTTTATTTTTATTGGCTTTGTTTTTGAGATAGGGTCACACGTAGCCCAGGCTGGCCTTCACCTCCTGATCCTCCTTTCTCTACTTCCCAGCTTCTGGGATCACAGGTGTACCACCATGCCTGGCTTGCTTGCTTATTTATTCTTCATTTATTTATGAGCTGGGGTCTTGCTGTTGCCCAGGCTGGCCTTGAATTCTTGAACTCAAGTTCCCCTCTCTACTCAGTCTTATCTGAGTAGCTGGGACTCCTGGCAAATGACACTAGGCCCCTGACCCCAGCATTTTTCAAATGACATACGTGATAGTCAGCTAAAGGACAGCTCATAGCGTGCCAGTTACTCTGACAGAAAAGCTCTGGCGTTGCGTTTTCTGATGCGACCTTATTGTAGGGCGCTTGCTCCTCAGACTGACTCTCTCCCTTGCCTTGCAGTTGTCATGGACGATGATGATGACGCGTGTCTCCTCGATCTTATTGGGTAAGATGCTGACTCTGAATCCAGGGTGGCCCTTGGGTGGGGTGTGAGGAACAAAACAGCGCAGTGGAGATCTTGAAAGCTCCTGGGCTTTTCAAATAAAAAGTAATAATTAATTGTGGTTACAGCAGAGGGGCAAAAGAGATAGTTTCACATATGCATCATAATTCAGTAATCTATTCCTATTTTGTTTTAAGTCCCAAGATGCCAGTCAGGGTGTTTCTTACTGTTAAAGGGATCACCTACGCAAACCAGGTCCTGAGTTCAGTCCCTGGGGCTGTAACAGAGGTTGATTCCAGGAGGCAGAAATGAAGAAATGACTTAAAATAGGGAGATTTTTGCTAAAGCTAAAAATGTCGTTTACTTTTTGCCTTTTTTTTTTTTTTTTTTTTTTTTTTTTTTATCTGAGACAGGGTTTCTCTGTAGCTTTGAAGCCTGTCCTGGTACTAACTCTTGTAGACCAGGCTGGCCTCGAGCTCAGAGCTCTGCCTGCCTCTGCCTCCCAAGTGCTGGGATTAAAGGGTGTGTCACCACTGCCCGGCCTCTTTTTGCCTTCTTAAAAACATTAGTAACAAGCCAGGCAGTGCTGGTGCACGCCTTTAATCCTATCACTTGGGAGGCAGAAGCAGGTGGATCTTTGAGTTTGAGGCCAGCCTGGTCTACAGAGCTAGTTCCAGGACAGCTAGGGCTACACTGAGAAGCCCTGTCTCAAAAAACAAAAACAAAACAAAAATCCTATCAACCACATATTTAAATATAAGTAGTAGTATTTATTTGTTTTCCCTCCTTTTCTTTCTGTTCTAGAGACCCACAAGCGTTGAATTATTTTCTGCACGGACCTAGTAATAAATCAGTAAGTAACTCTCAAGTGTCTCATAGACATGGCTTCTGTTCCTCCAGCCCTGCCAGTAACCGCCGTGTTGACTTCTCCCCTTTGCAGAGCAGCGATGGCCTGACGAGTGCGGGGTACCCTGCCGCCAATTCAAACTCAATTTTCGCCAACTCCACGGTGAGTAGTAGAAATAGCCAAAGCTTTCTGTCTCAGAGAATCCTTGTGCCCTGAGAATCATTGCCTGCCCGGTGGTGGCAGACATCTGTGAGTTCAAGGCCAGCCTGGTCTACAGGGCAAGTTCCAGAGCAAACTATATAAAGCTACACAGAGAAATCCTGTCTCAAAAAACTAGAAAAAAGAAAAAAAGAATCATCCCTTCTCACTGTAATTTACAGGAGAGAAAAAAAATCTATTAATTATGTCAGTGTTTTCTTTGGTTATATAAGTCAGGCTTCTATGATAGTTACTTCACCAATTTCTTTTTGTTATTTTTTTTATCAATTTCTTTTTTTAACATTTATTTTTTGTATGTATGTGGGGGAGGGGTTATACGTCCGCCCATATGTACATGCAGAGATCAGAAGGACAACAACCGTGAGTCGGTTCTCTCACTCTGCCATGTGGGTCCCAGGGACCAAACTCGGTTCTTCAGGCAAGGCGGCAGTTCACATCTCTCTGGGCCTACATTGCATTTTCCTAAACTTTCAGCCCTCTGAAATGACCCTGGTGTTTATATGAGGAAGGCATAGTAGGATGATGACAGCTTCAGGAAATTTTAATTATAATTACTTACAAATAATTTTAACCTGAAGCAAGAAAACAGTGGCAACTAATCCTTTTGAGGGTATAGTATGCACCTGTCACTGAGGACTTACATGAACTGCATTGAATGCTCACAGTGCCTCTAGGAAGTAGTTTTACCATTGGCTCTGTTTTGTAGGCAAGGAGCCTAAGGCACAGAGAGGTTTTTACTCGGCCTAAAATTGCACGGCCATGAAGTCCATAGCTGGGCCTCTGACTCGGGCCCCAGCTTCTGGAGACTATGTTGTTAAGGTCTAGGAAAATTCGACAGGGTGGGAACTGAGGGATCTTCCTTGAAGCCTGGGGAACTGGGTCCTTAGGTGAGAGGGGGTGCTGTGCCAGAAGAAGGACCCACATGTGCTCACAACCACCTGTAATGAGATCTGGTGCCCCCTTCTGGCCTGACAGAGCACTCGTACATTGAGAAAAATGAATAAATTTACATACACCTTTAATCCCAGCACTCGGGAGGCACATGGATCTCTCTGAGTTCGTGGCCAGCCTGGTCTACATAGCGAGTTCCAGGACAGGCTCTAAAGCTACAGAGAAACCGTGTCTCGAAAAACAACAAAAAACAACAACAACAACAACAAAAAAGCCAGGCCCGGCTGCAGAAGTGCTGGGGTCTGGGATGAAAGGATTGCTGAGACTCCCTGGCTGCCTGCCAGCCTGGCTCCAGCTTCAGAGAGAGACCCCCCATTCAAGGCAGTGAGGCAGAGGCCCCTAGAGCAGGACACCGGACATCTTCTGTTGTTCGTGCACACCTGGGCCCACGTGTGCTTTATGTTGCACACGCCACACACACGCACAGAAGGGGAATCACCTTGATCTTTTCCATTCCATTCTTCTTCTCCGGTGATGGTCTGCTGTGGGACTGCCTACATCCGCCCCGCACCGCTTCTAGGCCCTGTTCATCTCAGGTGTATCTGTAATCTCAGTAATGCTCAGTTTTCTCAGTGGGAAAGCACAGTAACAGACTGTCTTACAGTGGTCCATGTAGTCAACACACCAAACGGGGCTCGCTCCATCATCACAGTCTTTTTGTCCCTCATCTAGAGAACCCCGGTGGCATGCACAGTCTGTGGGCATGCTCAGGTCTTTCAAGTCTCTGATGCCATCATGCAAGACCCCTTGACCTGCTCTGGCGGCAACAAGGCTCACAGCTCGTGTCCTGGAAGACTTGTGACTGCGTGACCTTTTGATTTTTCCTGTGGTACTAGGGGTCCAACCCAGGACGTCATGTGTGCTAGGCGAACGCTCTCCCCACTGAGCTATACCCCAGCCCCTCTTTTCTGCTGAGGTTGGATTCATCCTGTGCTCCTGCAGGACCTCAGCAGTTCTCTGCCTGTCATCTTCTGCATGCTAGAGCCACAGGTGCCAGCCACGCTCCTGACTTCGGCCTTGATGTTGCTCTCACTTGCTGCCCCCGTGATTCTTGAAGATTCCCTGTGAGGTGTCCCTGCTTCACTTTTCTGTCTAGCTCTAACCATTCAGCCTCTAACACTTCGTTAGCCGAGGACTCAGAATTGTTAACATTTTGCAAATCAGAATACTTTTTTTTTTTGATTGTTTGTTTGAGACAGGGTCCCTCTTCACAGTCCTGAGTTTCCTGGAACTGGCTATGTCGATCAGGAACTCATAGACATCTGCCAGCCTCTACCTCCCGAGGACTGGGATTAAAGGCATACACCATCACACCCAAGATACTTGTTTTTGATCAAATTACTTTTAACTTTGTTTTTGTTTCTTTTTATTATAGTATAGTACACACAGCAGGATTACTTCCTAAGGCTGAGGGTAGCTCAGTGATAGAGCACTTGCTTGCCTTGCATGCCTGAGGCCCTGGATTCCATCCCCAGAGCAGCAAATTAGCATAAATAAATATGTTAATTACTCTCTTAACTCTCTGTGTGTATGCATTTCAGTAGTATTAAATAATTTCATATTATTTCTTATTTAAGTGGCTGTTTCCTCACAGCTTTTTTTCATCCGTCCCACAGAAGATGACTGGCCCATAGTAGGTGTCTTAATTTTCATTACCATCTTCGGCCTCTCTTCCTGGGTCTGCATTTCAATCTCTATGTAGATTGCTTGTTCCCCAGGGGTTCCTTGAGGACAAAACTAACACATATGTACATATCTGGAAAATGACAGCTTTTACTTGAGCTAACTGGGTTTGTTTTTGTTTGTTCATTTGTTTTTAGTTTGAGATAATTTTGCTTAATCCTTGAGTGTTAATAAGTAAATATTCACGGGAGTGAAGCCAGCAACCATCTTACGTTTAACTAACTTTGGTCTGGTCTGGTCTTCTGAGGCTGTACCTTCTTAGACTGCTAGCAGAGCAACACCCAGAGCTGCTCAAGCCCATTTGCCATCATCATGGGATCTGGGTGCATACCCTGTGGGCCAAACCCCACTCAAGTCTTAGACCGGGAACAATCTCAACAAAGTTTTCTGGAAATGCATACCATACCAGTGAGGTCCTAGGTTCGCTCTTTAGCACACCCACCCCAAAAAGAAAGCCAGCCAGGTGTAGTGGTGCACTCCTTAAATCCCAGCACTTAGGAGGTGGAGGCAGGTGGATGTCTGAGTTCAAGGACAGCCAGGGCTACACAGAGCAACTCTGTCTTGAAAAACCAGAAAAAAATAAAAGTAAAAAATTTTAAAAAGGGAAAAGGAAAGTATGATGCCAAGCTCAGAAACATTAAGGTGATGGCCACGATGTCCTTAGTTATGTCTTGTTATTTGTCCACCTGTCTGCCTCTGTTTTTGTTGTGGTTTTGAGGCAAGTCTTGCTCTCTGTAGTCCTGGCTGGCTGGCCTGGAACTCGGTACCAGATCAGGCTGACCTTGAAGTTGCCTCCAGAGTGTTGGAATTAAAGGCCTGTGCCACCACGCCCAGGTTTTCTCTCTGTGGGAGACAGTCTCACAGTACAGCCCTGGTTAGCCTTACAGTTGCTAACGTAGTCCAAGCTGACCTCAAATTCTTAGCAGTCCGGAGCTTTGGTTCTAAGACTGCAAGTGTGATTTGCCACACCTCATCCTGCTTCTTATATGTTCCCTATAAAATAATCTATCAAAGCAACGAAATAAAATAGGAAAGACAGGGCAAGCAGTTTGGAGAGAGTTGGTCTTACAGGAGGACTGCAGGTTCGAGGCCAGCCTGAGTAAGACCTGTTTAAAAGTAGCAGCAAACAAAAACGTGGTGGCCTTGAAAACTTCTCATTAAGCTGTATTTACATTCATTCCAGAGTGAGATCTGTGTGCTTTCTTCTGAAGGTCCAATGTGTTTTGTAATGCACTGCTTCTGTTTTTCAGAACGCTGACCCTAAGTCGTCCCTCAAAGGTGTAAGTGACCAGCTTGGAGAAGGGCCCAGTGATGGACTGCCACTTTCAAGTAGCCTTCAGTTTCTTGAAGATGAACTTGAGTCTTCTCCTCTTCCCGATCTCGGCGAGGACCAACCCTTTGACATTCTTCAGAAATCCTTGCAGGAGGCTAATATCACTGAACAGACGTTGGCCCAAGAGGCCTACCTGGACGCCAGTGTAGGCTCAAGCCAGCAGTTTGCACAAGCTCAGCTTCATCCTTCTTCATCAGCATCCTTCACTCAGGCTCCTAATGCTTCTAATTACTCAGGTCAGACACTGCAGCCTATTGGGGTGACACACGTGCCTGTTGGAGCATCGTTTGCAAGCAATACAGTGGGTGTGCAACATGGCTTTATGCAGCACGTGGGGATCAGTGTTCCCAGCCAGCATTTGCCTAATAGCAGCCAGATCAGTGGCTCTGGGCAAATACAGTTGATTGGGTCATTTGGTAATCAGCCTTCCATGATGACAATTAATAATCTAGATGGCTCGCAAATCATATTAAAAGGCAGTGGGCAGCAAACCCCAAGCAATGTGAGCGGAGGACTTCTGGTTCACAGACAGACTCCTAACGGCAACTCATTGTTTGGGAACTCCACTTCCAGTCCGGTAGCACAGCCTGTCACCGTTCCATTTAACAGCACAAATTTTCAGGCATCTTTACCTGTGCATAACATCATTATTCAAAGGGGTCTCGCACCAAATTCAAATAAAGTCCCAATTAATATCCAGCCAAAGCCGATCCAGATGGGTCAGCAGAGTACGTACAATGTGAACAGCCTGGGAATTCAGCAGCACCATGTACAGCAAGGGATCTCCTTCGCCTCCGCAAGCTCGCCCCAGAGTTCCGTGGTTGGTCCACACATGTCTGTGAACATTGTCAACCAACAGAACACTAGAAAGCCTGTCACCTCACAGGCCGTGAGTAGTGCAGGGGGCAGTATCGTCATTCATTCCCCCATGGGCCAGCCTCACACCCCCCAAAGTCAGTTCCTTATACCTACAAGCCTTTCCGTCAGCTCCAACTCGGTACACCATGTCCAGACCATAAATGGGCAACTTCTTCAGACTCAGCCCTCGCAGCTCATCTCTGGCCAAGTGGCCTCAGAGCATGTCATGTTGAATAGGAGTTCTTCTAACATGCTCAGGACCAACCAACCATACTCTGGACAGATGCTTAACAACCAGAACACCGCCGTGCAGCTGGTGTCTGGGCAGACTTTTGCCACCTCTGGCAGTCCGGTGATCGTCAATCATGCGTCCCCTCAGATGGCTGGAGGGCAGATGCCCTTGCAGCGATCCTCGCCAACTGTATTGCACCTGTCCCCGGGGCAGAGCAGTGCTTCCCAAGGAAGACCAAGCTTTCCTGCCATGCCCTCGGTAACCAGCATGGCAGGGTCTACCCGGTTCCCTGCTGTCAGCTCAGCCAGCACTGCGCATCCCAGTCTTGGGTCCACAGTACAGTCTGGGACATCGGGATCAAACTTCACGGGAGACCAGCTGACACAACAAAACCGGACTTCGGTACCAGTCAGTGTACCCCATCGTCTTCCCGTCTCTTCTTCCAAACCTACCAGCACTTTCAGCAACACAGCGGGAGCTCAGCCACAGTTGTTCTGTCAGGTTAGTGTCCGTCACAGCATGGGGACAGGGAAACGGAGTTCTGTCGTATTCACTCAAGTACAACTTCACCTTAGGTGAAATTTACCTATTAACGTCAACTTTTCAATTTATGGTTGATTTTTTTTGGGGGGGGGGTTTCAAGACAGGGTTTCTCTGTAGGTTTGGAACCTGTCCTGGAACTAGCTCTTGTTGAGCAGGGTGGCCTCGAACTCACAGAGATCTCACTGCCTCTGCCTCCTGAGTGCTGGGATTAAAGGCGTGCGCCACCACCGCCCGGCTGTTCTTCCTTCTTAAGGAGAGTCTCTCAGCCAGTGGGGCATTGCAGTATAGAGTGAAGACTCTAGGATCAAATGGGGTTTGGGGCCAGTGAGGTGGGTCAGCCTGACAACCACAGCATAGAAGGAGAGAACCGCCTCACAAAGTTGCCCCCCTGACGTTGACACAGTATTGGCTTACTGTCTATCGCTGAGATGATACCAGGACCAAAGGCAGCCTGAGGAGAAAAGGGTTTATTCAGCTTACCTTTCCTTTCCCTGTCACGTCCATCCCTGAGGGAAGTCAGTGTTATAATTCAAAATAGAAACCTGGAAACAGGAATCAATGCAGAGGCCATAGAGGAATGCTGCTTATTGGCTTGCTCAGCTTCCTCCCTCCTTTCCTCCCTCCCTCCCTTTCTTTTTATTTTTTGTTTGTTTGTTTGTTTGTTTTGAGACATGGTTTCATTACATAGCTCTAGCTGTCCTGGAACTCACTATGGAGACCAGGCTGGCCTCAAACTCATACAGATCCACTTGCTCCTGCCTCCAGGGTTCTGGGATTAAAGGCTTCTTAGCTAGTTTCTTATATACCCAGAACCACATGCCCAGGGATGGCATCACCCACAGTGGGCTGGGCCCTTCTGCATCATTTAACAATCAAGAAAATATCCCACAGACATGCCTACAGGCATCTGATAGAGGCAGTTCCTCAAGTGAGGTGCCCACTTCCCAGATAACTCCAGCTTGTGTTGATTTGACATAAAAGTACTACAAGGATGCACTTGTACACACACACATATAAACACATACAAATAAATGCACTTGTACACACACACATAAACAAATGCGGTATGTGTATTTTTCAATTCTTGAATTTGAATTTAGGCTTTATGAGATGTATGACATGCAGCCAGTAAAGCCATCCCTGCAGACTTCATTTTCATGAGTGAAATGGGATAATAATAAATTCTGCCATACCATGGAGTTACTGGGAGACAAGCTGTATCTTCCCAGGCACTGTCCTAGACTCCCAGTGATACCATCAGATTATGAATCCATCAAGGATTAATCCATTTGGAAGACCAGAACCTTCAGGATCTGGACACTTCCTGAAAGATCATCAGCTGGCAACCAAGCCATTACTGTATGAACATTTTAGTTGGATGAATGTGGCTGCTGCTTGTGAGCCACCTGGACGGCTCAGGGACTCTGCCACTTAGAAGTGGTCGCTGGCCCTGCCCAGAGGGAGGCATGGGGATGGTCAGGAGCACTCTCCTTTGACAGGTACCTGAGCCTGTGTTGGACTAGGAGTCCAAGCTCTAGGGAAGAGTTGCCTCAAGACACCATCCAGACACCACAGTCAATGCAAAAGCATGAGAATTTTATTAATTCTGTCGCAACAGGGTCTTTCAGCATTCGAGAAGCCAGAAAGACATCGATAGTTGCTATAGCCCATCTTTTAAAGCAAAAAGCCATAGAAACAAGGGAGGAGCCTGAGGGTTGTTTTCCAACTAATTGGATTGGCTTATTAAAAGGGCTACTAGCAGTGATTGGTCTGTGCCAGGGTAGGAGAATGGCTGTGTGATCAGGTGAGGTAACCAAAAAAAAAAAAAAAAAAGTATTTTATGGGCTGGAGAGATGACTCAGAGGTTAAGAGCACTGACTATTCTTCCAAAGGTTCTAAGTTCAAGTCCCAGCAACCACATGATGGCTCACAACCATCTGTAATAAGATCTGGTACCCTCTACTGGCCTGCAGGGACACATGCAAGTAGAATGCTGTATACATAATTAATAAATAAATCTTTTTTTTTTTTTTTTTTTTTTTTTTTGGTTTTTCGAGACAGGGTTTCTCTGTAGCCTGGGAGCCTGTCCTGGAACTAGCTCTTGTAGACCAGGCTGGTCTCGAACTCACAATGATCCGCCTACCTCTGCCTCCCAAGTGCTGGGATTAAAGGTGTGCACCACCACTGCCCAGCTAAATAAATCCTTTTATTTTTTTAGGTTATAAACTGATTGGCCCATTAGCTCAGGCTTGTAGCTTATATTAACCCATTATCCTTATCTATGTTAGCCACATGGCTCAGTACCTTTCTCAGTGGGGCAGGTCACATCCTGCTTCTTTGGTGGTCTGGGCAGGAGTCTCGGGAAGAGCTTCCTTCTTCCCAGAATTCTCCTGTTCTCCTCGCCCCACCTCTACTTCCTGTCTGGTTGACCTGCCTATACTTCCTGCCTGGCCAATCAGCATTTATTTAAAACATGATTGACAGAATACAGACAATTATCCCTCACCACTTCCCCCCCTCCTTTTTTTTTTAAACAAAGGAAAATATCCAGTCCAATTTTTGGGAATGTGGACGTAGTATTCCAGGTTACTTCTGGCTGGTTGGGGACGCTGATAATCTTATTGGGACCTAAAGAAAATTTAGAATTATGATCAAGTCCTAACTGGAGTATCCTGTGAGTCTTGATCATCTCAGCCAGCAGTCTTGAATCTGTTCTGAATGTAGAACTCAGACATCTGGGCCATCTGTTCCTACTGGAGATTTCTCAGGTGGTCTTCCTTGATCAAACCTGAGTTGTCTTAATTCAGAATGAATCCACAGCCTCTCGTTTCCTGTGGAAACAAAAGCAAAATCTCTTCTCCAAAGTTACATATCTTTTGACTTCAATTTTGAAGTCAAGGTATTTTCAAAATACCTATCTTGGATCAGTTCAGCAGCATTTATAAGCAAATATCTTTTAGCAGCAGTTGCTCCTTCCTCAGTATTCAAACAATTCAAAGAGATCATAATAGCATACAGTATCAAGATCCTCTGTGTATTTTCCATCTTTATGTGGCTTTATTTTAACCTCTATTTCTTTTATTTTTACTTTTAACTTTTGTATTTTTTGAGACAGGTTCTCTGTGTATCTATGTCCTGGAACTCCCTCTGTAGACCAGGCTATCCTTGAACTCACAGAGATCCGCCTGTCTCTGCCTCCCCAGTGCTGGGATTAAAGGTGTGTGCTGCCACACCTTGAACTCACAGAGATCTGTCTGCCTCTGCCTCCCAAGCTTTGGGATTAAAGGTGTGTGTTACCACACCTTGAAGTCACAGAGGTCAATCTACCTCTGCCTCCCAAGTGTTGGGATTAAAGGTGTGTAAAAGTTGGGATTAAACCCAACTACTCTCTTTCTTTTTTATTTTAACGACTTTAACCTTTAGCCTGCATATATTTTTTTAACACACTGTAAACCATTTAGAGGTTTTCTTTGTCTTTGAATCTCTCTTTTCTGTTTATATCTCTTTTTCTGACTACACGAGTCTTTAATTTACCAAGCAATATGGGTAGGATTAAAGCCGTGGCTTTGACGGCTGGATCCAGCCCATTTCTTAGCTTTCTGCGATTCCAGCCTTATGACTGAGGTACTGGTCAGAGCCATGTTCAATGCCACAACTCTACAGCGTTTCAAGGTCCCTACCAGCAAGCAAGCTGCAGCAGTGTGCCCACAAACCACACTCAAAACCTCCTTAGTCAGACCGCCTGCCTGAAAGAGTCAGAGTTTGCCCTGGCAGGACGGCCCAGAAAGCCAGCATTTTAAAACGGCGCAGCTTTTTTACTGCTACAGCTGAATACCAAAAGCATGCGGTCAGCTTTACATCAACACTATGTAAGTGTTTCATGGAAGAACCTCTTAAAAGAGCTTAAAGCTGAGTCAGGAAGCCTCTCTTAAATGAGAGCGCTTGCTTGCCTCTAGCAAGCAGAGCAGACCCGAGAAATTGCTGCTACCAAGAAGACATGATTTACTCTATTCTTTCCCAAGCTTTCTCAGGCTTTCTGTGTATGCAGTTATCCACGTGGATGCCATTCTGTAACTTGAAGGACTGGGCTTGTTGGGGTTTATGTCCCACCCAGTCCCCCCAGCCATCTAATTATGTCCCAGAGAAAAATCACACAGAGAGTCTGCATTAGGTTATAAACTGATTGGCCCATTAGCTCAGGCTTCTTATTAGCTCTTGTAGCTTATATTAACCTATTATCCTTATCTATGTTAGCCACATGGCTCATACCTTTTGCAGTGGGACAGGTCACATCCTGCTTCTTCGGTGATCTGAGCAGGAGTCTCAGGAAGGGCTTCCTTCTTCCCAGAATTCTCTAAATAAATATTAAAAAAAAAAAAAAAGAAATCCTGTCTTTAAAAAAGAAGAAAAGGAAGAAAATAGCTTTCATATTATGCAGACTCATGTTCAGATGGCCACTCATGCTTGTTAACTGAGTCAGTGTTTTTTTTTTTTTTTTTAAAAAAAAGGATCTCTCTTCTGTCCTCACTGGGCACCAGGTACACACATGGTGCATAGACATACGCACAGGCAAAACACCCATACACATTAAAAAAAAAAAAAAAAAGACAGGTCCCCAGGTCGGGAAAGAAGCCTGATCATGCAGGCTTTGTTCACAGTCGGTCCCACTTCTCAGCATCACCCGTGATAGCGAAGGAAGGGCAAACCATTTCATTGTGGTACATGTAGTCTAAGGCAATGGCTCATCTCACTGCTTGCTTTAAAACCTACAAGGGTCTCATGTCTTCGCTGCTGGTGTTTTTACCTATTTGTTTCTTATATTCATTTATCTTTGGGTGTGGGACACACATAAGTTACAGAGCACGCATGGAGGTCAAGGGAAAACTGTGGGAGTCTCCCCCTTACGCACTGGGGCTCCTGGAATCAGACTCAAGGCTCAGGCTTGGCAGCAAGTACCTTAACTGGCTGAGCCATCTCATCAACTCTAGTTTTTATTAGATGTATTTATTCCTGTGTGAGTGTGTGTGTGTGTGCATCTGTCGGGGGGCGGGGAGGGCATTCAGAGGATAGTTTGCAAGAGTCAGTTCTCCCCTTCCACCATATGAATTCTGGGAATTCAGTTCAGGTCATCGAGTCTTATTAGGCAAGCCCCTTCACCTGCCAAGTCATTTATTTTATTTTATGTATGTGGTGTTTGCCTGTATGACTGTGCACTACAGACATGGCTGGTGCCCAGTGAGGCCAGAAGAGGATATTGGCATCTAGAATTGGAGTTACATATGGCCATGAGCCACCATGTGGGTGCTAAGAACCAGACCCTGGTCTTCTGCGAGAGCAGTAAAAGCTCTTAACTACTGAGCCATCTCTCCAGCCTCTAGCTGAACTTTCTTGCTGACCCCGTGTTTTATGTTTTAAGACAGAGGCTCACATGGTAGCCTAGACTAGCCTTAGATTTGAGCAGTCCTGTTTCTGCCTCCTAAGTACTGGGATTATAGGCATAGGCCACCATGCCCCTCCCCCATCATTCTTTGTCCTCATGTTTTGGAAAACTATGAAACAGTTTTTTTGTGTATGTTTGTGGTTGTGTGCGTGTGTGTGTGTGTGTGTGTGTGTGTGTGTGTGTGTGTGTGTGTGTGTGAAAGGGGGGTAAGACAGGGTTTCAGTGTGTAACAGCCCTATCTGTTCTGGAACTTGCTTTATAGACCAGGCTGGCCTTGAACTCACAGAGATCCACCTTCCTCTGGCTCCTGAGTGCCCACTGCCGAGCAGAGGCTGTTGTTTTTAGTGGCCCTGGGTTTGGATTGCTATGAGTAAACTCGGGATACATTTTCAGAGTTGTCAGATGCCGTGTGCTCCCGACTCTCAGTGTGATTGGTCCTGTCCCTGGTACTGTTAACTCTGAACACTGGGTGTCCACTACGTTCCCCATTGTGTTTCCTTCTTCTGGGTGTGGTGGTGCATACTGTGATCAACACTTGGGAGATGGAGACAGGAGGATTGATCAGGAGTTCAAAACTAGCTGTGGCTACACTACGTAGTGAGCTTGAGGCCACCCACCCTCAGCTACCCCAGATCCTGATTTTCACAAAACAGAAATACTCAAGACTCTGGAGATACACAGGCTCCATTCAGACTATCCACACTAGCCTGAGCTGCCAGAGGCAATTTCTGACTTACTACAGCTTCCCCAGGTGGCTCAGTACACCCAGTGTCCCTAGTATCCCCAGCTGCCCCGCACTGACGAGTGATTGTACTCTGGGCAGCTTCCCGTCTCCTCTGGTGGTGTTTTTACCCACAGCTCTTGTTTTACACAGTGGGCACAGACCAGCTGGTGCTGGTGCTGCCTTTATCTCAGGCTAACCCAGATCCAGCCGATGGTTCCCTCCACATTGCTTGCTGTCCTTCATGATTAGAGTGCTCTCCAGCTTCTGACAAAACACTCCATTCTTGTTCGTTGTTTCTTTCTCTGCCCCTTCCCTGGAATCAGCACTTTCTGTTTGTTTTCTGTGAGACAGGGTCTCACGTAGCCCAGGCTGACCTCAAACTTGTAGTATAGTCAAGATAGCCCTGAGTTCCTGATCCTCCTCCAAGTCCTGCTTCCTAAGTGCTGGGCTTGTCAACTGGTGTCTCCTTACCTGACTGGAATTTTTTTTTTTTTTAAAGGAGAATCCTAACCTGATGGAGACAGTGTAGCTAAAAACCAACATCTGGAGCTGGGAGTAAAATTCAGCATCAGAGTGCTTGCCAAGCAGGCTGGAGTTCTAGGCTTGGTGACCAGCACTGTGCACACATATAGCATAGTTGATGCTTTGGTTGCGGGAGTATGGTAGACATGTGTGTGCATGTGTGTAGAGAGGTGGAGTGTAGCTTGGTTGTACATGCCTGCTTAGCCTGCAGAAGGTCCTGGATTCCATCCCCAGCCCCGCCAAGCAAACTGAGAAGTGTGTATATTCACACTGCTGGTGTTCTCTGAGCTGGGAAATGGCGGTTGTGCACATGTAAGGACTAAGTCAGCTACATTTCCTCCTGAATCTGTAGCTACACATGGATTTCTCTGTGTCACGGGAAAGTTCATATGTATACTCTTAGGTCTAGCCCACAAGGCCACCATCATTTCCAGGCTTTTCATTCCGTTTCTATTAGCCAGAATTCCAGCACCACAGTGTATTTATTTGTTCAACCTAGCATTTACAGAAACCAATTTTAGAATTGCTTATCCGTGTTTTCACTATTGTGAAAACAAGCGTACTCATTAGACCTGATGCTGGTCTACTTAATAGTGCACGTCAGCCATGGATACACAGTGAGAACCCAACTCAAGATACAGAAGTTATTTGGTTTGCTCCCCATCCCCTTGGTGTTGAAATACAATTGAGTTTACTTGTTTCTGCTTGTATCTCATTTCTGGCCATAGTGGGCACTGCACAGAAAGAGATCTGGGTACTTCCTAAAACCCCGAGATTTGCAACTTTCCCTTTCTCACTCAGAGTGAGGTATCTGACAGCGTGTCCTTGCACTTTGCTTTGTTTTTGGGTCTGTTGTATGTTTGTTTCTTCATTTGTTTTAGGATTTTTTTTTTTATGTGCCTGAGTGTTTTGTCTGCATGTATGTCTGTACGCTGTATATGTGCCTGGTGTCCTCAGTGGCCAGAAGATGGCTCCAGATCCCCTGCTACTAGGGTTACAGATGGGTGTGAGTCATTATGTGGGTGCTGGGAGTCAAACCAGTGTCCTCTGGATGCCAGTGTTCTTAACTGCTGAGCCATATCTACAGCCATATTTTAAAGTTCTTTGTTTTTGTTTTTGTTTTTCTGAGACAAGATCTCACTATATCCAGGGCTGGTCTGAAACTTGCCCTGGTCCTCCTCCCTCAGCCTAAGTGTGCACCATCGGGCCCTGCTCTTCCTTCACTAGCAAAAACGTTTTCTAAGAATCCCAAATATCAGTAGTAAAGAAAGGGGTTGGACATTTTGAAATAATATGTAGGCATTCAAATGTTTCTAGAATTATGGTGGGGTAAACATCTTTAATCCCAGCACTCTCAAGGCAGAGGCAGGCAGATGTTAGACTACCTAGTGAATTCCAGGTCAGCCAGGGCTTCATAGTAAGACCCTGTCTCAAAATAAAATAAGATAAAATTTTTAAAAATAAAGTGGTTCCCAAAAGTTTCGGAGAAAGCTGATAATTTTCAGTGAAAATGTGTGTGTAAATGTAGACTTTTCAATAAAATAGCTTGGAAGATTTATGAATACAGACAATATGATGAGTTAGAAACAGAGTCCCCCCTGCTGCTGAAGCCCCAGGGGGTCTGGTGGCAGGACTGACACGGCCTCTAGGAGCCTGACCCCACGCCACCCAAGTGTTGATGCCTGGGAGCAGCTTTTAAAGCAACCTCTACCCTGCTGAGAAAGTAGTAGGTGCAGGTAATCTCAGCACACCGAGGCTGAAAGAGGAAGATTGCTTCAAGTTCAAGGCCACCTGGGCTAGAGTGAGAGACCCTGACTCAGGCATAAACAAGCGATCATAAGCTGTGCAACAGATAAAAATGCAAAATGGCACCCAAATAGTCAAGAACTTACAACCAGTCCCTCATTCCCCATCGCCTCATGAGGCTCTTAGGTTCCCTGTGACGCGGCCTCTGCACATAAAAGCCAGATGGCTGTTCATGACACTGCAGACACTTCACTGTCATGTATGATCAGCTTTTTTGTTTTCTTTGTTTGTTTGTTTTTCCTTTGGGTTTTTTGCTTGTTTGCATTTTTCAAGACAGGGTTTCTCTGTGCAACAGTCCTGGTTGTCTTGAACTCTATAGACCAGGCTGGCCTCGAACTCACAGGCTGAACTCTAACTGCCTCTGCTCCCAAGTGCTGGGATTAAAGCTGTGCACCACCACTGCCTGGCCATAATAGTTTTTTGTGACTTTTTATGCAGGAAGATCAGGGAAGTAGATCATTGGTGTGATTCCCAGGCTGTTCCTGCCATCAGTTTTCAGGAACTCCATCTGGAGGAAGGAATAAGGACATAGCTTTGGAGGTAGCATGCACTACAAGGGTAATATGTAGGTCACCTGCCAGTTGTATGTGCAGAACCAAGAGTGACTCCTACTTTATAAATGCACTGTAAATTTCCTGTGGAAATCATAGGCAGTTATAATGAACCAAAATATCATTATTCAAGCATGTAGTGTTTATATTAGTGAAAACTTAAATTTGGCAAGTATTTCTTAAAGATTTATTCTTGCCAGGCGGTGGTGGCACATGCCTTTAATCCCAGCACTAGGGAGGCAGAGGCAGGAGGATCTCTGTGAGTTTGAGGCCAGCCTGGTCTAAGAAACCCTGTCTCGAAAAACCAAAAAAAAAAAAAAAAAGATGTATTATATATACAATACACCGTGTATATATATTATATATACACACCAGAAGAGTGCGTCCCCATCTCGATATAAATGGTTGTGAGCCACCATGTAGTTGCTGGGAATTGAATTCAGGACCTCTGGAAGAGCAGCTAGTGCTCTTAACCACTGAGCCATCTCTCCAGCCCGCTTTCCTTCTTTTAGATGCTCAAGTTGTCCTAAATTTGTTTGTGTGGAGCCAGTTCAAGCCCGGTCCTCTGCTCCTGACAGGTTACCATCGCTGAGCACTTCTTTGCAGGCTTGGTTGAAAGTGCTTGGCCGCAAACTGAGACCCAGTTCTCCTTCATGGAGCTCTGTGAACTGAAGGCTTAAGCCAAGAGTAACTCCGAAGCTTTACACTATCTTGTGAATGGATCAAAAATGAAGTCTGATTAAACAGATGACTTTTATGAGACTTTAGTTTGTCAGACAAAACTATGATAGGTCTAAATCTCCTCAGTGCTCCAAAAGATTTAGTAGTAGGTTTAAAATTCCTTGAGAACCACAAGCCAGCGTGTACCCTCATGGTCTTGTCTATGAGGGTGCAGGTGTGAGCACAAGCTAGCGTGTACCCTCATGGCCTTGTCTATAGGGTGCAGGTGTGAGCAAGCTGATTGTCTCTTGAGGTCTCCAGCCATGCCTCTCTGTGGGCCCTGCCCTCTCCTGCCTTACTGTGTCTGCAGATATCCAGCGCCATGGCCTTGCTTTATTCTCCCATACTTTTAATAAGTCACCAAATCCTATAAAAAATGTTTATCTGGGCAATGGTGGTGTACACCTTTAATCCCAGCACTCAAGAGGCAGAGGCAGGCAGCTCTCTGTGAATCTGAAGCCAGCCTGGTCTACATACAGAGAAACTCTGTCTTGAAAAAAAAATTTTTTTAAATTTATTATGTATATAGTGTTCTGGGCACCAGATCTCATTACAGATGGTTGTAAGCCATCATGTGGTTGCTGGGAATTGAACTCAGGACCTCCGGAATAGCAGTCAGTTCTCTTAACCTCTGAGCCATCTCTCCAGCCCCAAGTTTTTTGTTTTTTGTTTTTTTAAAGATTTATTTATTTATTGTGTATACAACATTCTGCCTCCATGTGTGCCCACACGCCAGAAGAGGGCACAAGATCTCATTACAGATGGTTGTGAGCCACCATGTGGTTGCTGGGAATTGAACTCATGACCTCTGGCAGAGCAGCCAGTGCTCTTAACCACTGAGCCACCTCTCCAGCCCCTTGAAAAAGTTTTTAAACAAAAAAAAAAATTTTTTTTTTTAGACAGGGTCTTTCACTATGTAGCTCTGGCTGGCCTCAAACTCACAGAAATTCCCCTGCCTCTGCTTCCCCAATGCTAAAAAGTGTACCACCATACTCAGCTTTAAATTCTTCTTTGAAAATGTCTCATGCGTTCACTCCATGAATGTTGGAAATATTGACCGGAACCAGGAAAGTGCTGGGGCTTAATTATTTTTGATCCTTTTCTTGGAGGTGCACACGGCGCTCCTGTGCCAGCCCCACGGTAGGCACAGCGTGTGCCCACACAGGCCACCATACTGTAGGGAACCTTCTCCAGGAAAGCAGAGTTGGGTGAGGAAGCCCAGCTGAGTGATCCTTGCCTGTGCCCTGTCAGCGAGTGGCTTGTGGTCTCAATCTGTCTTTAGTTTTCTCGTCTGAAAAATGAGGAACTTAGCTGCACAATTGGGTCATCTAGGGAGATTCTAAAATTGTTGATGCCTGGACCTTATCCCCATAAATTCTGCTCTAAACGGCCTGGAGCAAGGACCTTAGGTACCAGTGTTCTCCAGAAACTCCCAAGTGACTGTGAAGTGAGTGCAGTTCAGGGAGAAGGGCACATGGCTAGCCGATGCTCACAGCACATTATGGCCCTAATGTCACCTCATTAGACACAGGTTCCCCATCAGAATGATTGATGTGCCTTTAGCCCCTCCTTCATAGCGCACGACCTGAGCCAGGTCCTCTGGCCTGCACGCGGGGTCTCCAGTCCCCCATGGCCCTCGGAATAGGCAGACACGTGGTACTTTTGAACCTACACTTGTGGTAACCGCAGCCAGCCCTTTTCCACGCTGCTTCAGTCGCTCGCTTCTTCAGGCTCCTGTCCAAGTGCCTAGAAGCTCACAGGCTCCTTGCTTTCCTCCCTGACGTCTTTGTGTGTCTTTCTTTCCATCTGTACTGAGCACCAAGTGTGTAGCCCCAGTCTGTGTGAGGTGTTGACTTCAGTCACTCAGCACTGAATATTGTCACACAGCAGTCCTTGGAGCATAAAACCCTGTTGCAGGAACCAGAGAAGCAAGTGTTCACATACACTGTTTCAAAAACGTGTGTGTGTGTGTGCGCGTGCGTGCGTGCGTGTGTGTGTGTGTGTGTGTGTGCGCGCGCGTGTGTGTGTGTGCGCGTGCGTGCGTGCGTGTGTGTGTGTGTGTGTGTGCGCGCGTGTGTGTGTGTTGCATGGGGGGGCACAGCATGAGCATGCAGGTTGGAGGAGGGCGCACTCAGGCTTGGCAGCAGGAGCCTTAACTGCTAAGCCATCTCACTGGATCCAAGTGGAGAATGTTCCAGAAAGGAGATATGAAAAGCCCGGGAGAAAAGATAGCGTGTACCATGGGGGAAGGAAAGCAGGTCTAGGTGCTAGGAGGAGGATATGGGTGGGAAAGATGTGTAGTGTTTGTCCTGTGGGTCTTAGATGGCATGTTAAGAGCCATGTTGTTGTGCCAACTGTGTTCCTTTATTCATTTTTTTTTGCTTATTTATTATGTATACAGTGTTCCTCCTGCATGTGTGCCTGCACACCAGAAGAGGGCACCAGATCTCAGATTGTTGTGAGCCACCATGTGGTTGCTGGGAGTTGAACTCAAGACCTCTGGAATAGCAGCAAGTGCTCTTAACCACTGAGCTATCTCTCCAGCCCCAGTGTGTGCCCTTAATATCAGCACTTGGGAGGCCCAGGCAGGCAGATCTCTGGGAGTTCAAGGCCAGCCAGGGCTACAGGAGAGCCTGTCTCAAAAACAAAACAAAGTCTGGCGGTGGACACACAGAGGCAGGCGAGTTTCTGTAGGTTTGAGGTCAGCCTGGTCTACAGAGCGAGTTCCATGACAGGCTAGGCAAAGCTACACAAAAAAACCCTGTCTTGAAAAACCAAATTAAATAAATAAATAAATCCTAAATAAATAAATAAAAATAGAGCCTTGTTGCTGGGTGTTCTGACACACGCCTTCGATCCCAGCACTACACAGGCAGTGGCAATCGGATATTGGTGAGTTTGAGGCCAGCCTGTTCTACATAGTGAGTTCCAGAATAACCAGAGCTACATAATAAGATCATGTCTCAAAAACAAACAAGAAAGTCAGTGTCATAGGCTAGGCATGGACACACACCTGTATGTGGTCCAGGCATTTGGGGAGTTGACAGGTAGACACCAGATCAGGGTTCAAGGTTAACCATGGCTTATGGCTACAGAACCGTCTTGGCTATGTGCGACCCTGTGTCAAAAAAAAAGTGCAAAAGTAGTTATAGTGTTAACCTAAATGTGAAATAGTGAAGACTCGTGTAGCCTATGGTGGGGGCCATGGTGGGAAGTACGAGGGTTTGAAACGAATAGAACCTGCGATTAGCTGCCACGGTGGAGGACTAAGAACGACACAAGATGCTGACAGTGGCAGAAACGGGGAGGGTTGTTCTTGTAAAGGAAGTTGCTGAGTTTCAGGTGTGGTCATCAAGGCTGAGCAGCACAGCTGAGAGGGAGCAAGGAGAGAACAGGCAGAGAAGGGAAGCCGCAGCGTCTCAGCATGGTGACCCAGACACGGCCCGCATGGTAGAGGGAGCACCCATACGCAGGAGAAGTCAGAGGGGAAGCTAGCCTGCGATGGGGCTAGCCTGCGATGGGGCTAGCCTGCGATGGGGCTAGCCTGCGATGGGGCGAGCCTGCGATGGGGCGAGCCTGCGATGGGGCGAGCCTGCGATGGGGCGAGCCTGCGATGGGGCGAGCCTGGGGAGCTGTGCAGTGTGGAGTCACTTGCAGTAGACTAAGAGCCGGGTATAGTCGGTCGTGGCTGTAATCCCAGCACTTGGAAGACTGAGGCAGGGGTCTGCTGTGAGTTCAAGGATAGCCTAGGTTCTAAAATAAGACCTCTGAAGAAAACAGAATGGGGGAGAGATGGCTCAGTGGTTAAAAGTACTTGCTGTACAAAACTGAGGGCTGGATTTGGAGTCTTAGTACCCAGGTAACAAGTCTAGTGTCTGTCACATGCCGTGACATTAAAGGGGATTGTTCCCTTGTAACCTAGAAAACTCTAGCTTTGAGGCAACAGGCAGAGATGATAGAAAGGACACCTGATGCCCTCTTCTGGCTGCTGAGTATGTACACAGGCTCACACATGCACACACGTAACACACTGACATACACAGTATGTTTTTTGGTGGATTTTCGTTTGTTTTGTTTTAAAAGTTTTTAGTTTTTCAAGGCAGGGTCTCTCCACACAGCACTGCCCTCCTATAGACCAGGCTAGTCTAGAAGGCTCTGCTGGGGTTAACAGCTTGTGCCACCACATCCTGCAGCCGGCCCCAGCAAAGCACTTCCTCCAGCAAGGCCGCACTTCTCACACACTCCCTGGGGTCCAAGGCTCCAGGTCTCTGAGCCTATGGGGACCTTTCTCATTCAAACCACACAGTTTTAAATGCCTAGTCCCACTTGAGCAGACAGTGCTAGTCACTGTCTGCAGCCAAGACAGAATACTATGATTAAGGCAGATTATAGGAGGGAGAGTAAGAGAGGCCACTATGGCCGGGAGGCATGACACAAACACGGCTGAGAGACCACAGCCTCAAACAAAAGCGTGAAGCAGAGAGTGAATGAATTAAACCAAAGAGGCAGGTGCATGAGAGGGACTGGACGGAGGAAAGGAGGGGGATGATGCAGTTGTATTTAAATCTCAAAAAACTTGAAGAGAGAGAAACAGAACGGAGATGAGGGACCCTGAGGCGAGCGTCTAGTATTTATGAGGGCATACGCAGTAAATGAAAGTTATTCTTACAGCTTGGAGCAAACTTTGTTTTTATAAAAATTTTTAAAAATGGCATCCCCCAGCTTTGTCTCCTACCATACTGACTAGACAGGACCTGGGACACCTCCTGGCTATCAGACAGATGACACGAAATGAAGTAGAACTGTGACAAAAGTGCAGTGGAGTCTACACACAGGAGCCAGGAGCCAGGCTGGGGCTGCAACGGCAGCCACCACAGTTACATCAGGCAGCTCAGCTCCACAATTGTCAGCCACTTATTCAGGCCTCTACAGGGATTAAACTCACATGGAGCAGACCAACCTTTGTGTGTGTGTGCGCGCGCGCGCGCGCGTGTGTGTGTGTGTGTGTGTGTATGTGTGTGTGAGACTGTGTTCGCACCCATGCAAGTGTGCAGGAGAGAAGAGGCATGTGTGCACATACACATAAATTAAAAAATAATAAAAAATAGCCAGTTGTGGTGGCGCACGCCTTTAATCCCAGGACTAGGGAAGGAGAGGCAGGCAGATCTTTGAGTTCAAGGCCAACCTGGTCTACATAGAGAGAGTCGGAGCTACATAATAGACCCTCTCTTAGAAAACCAAAAATAAGGGGCTGAAGAGATGGCTCAGAGGTTAAGAGCACTGACTGCTTTTCCGGAGGTCCTGAGTTCAATTCCCAGCAACCTACATGGTGGCTCACAACCATCTGTAATGAGATCTGGCGCCCTCTTCTGGCCTGCAGGCATACATGGAGGCTGAACACTGTGTACATAAGAAATAAATAAATCTTTAAGAAAAAAAAAGGAAGCTGGGCAGTGGTGGCGCACGCCTTTAATACCAGCACTCGGGAGGCAGAAGCAGGCAGATCTCTGTGAGTTCGAGACCAGCGTGGTCTACAAGAGCTAGTTCCAGGACAGTCTCCAAAGCCACAGAGAAACCCTGTCTCGAAAAACCAAAAAAAAAAAAAAAAAAGAAAACCAAAATAAGCCGGGTGGTGGTGGCACACACCTTTAATCCCAGAAGCGGATCTCTGTGAGTTCAAGGCCAGCCTGGTCTACAGAGTGAGTTCCAGGACTGGCTCCAAATCTACTGAGAAACCCTGTCTCGAAATATCAAAAAAAAAAAAAGAAAGAAAGAAAGAAAACCAAAAATGAACAAATAAATAGGTGCCAGTGTCCCCCAGCCCATGCAGTCAAAGCAAGTGTTCTAGTCCCAAGAGCAAAGGATGCAGTCTGTGCCACCGTGATGGTTAGAAGATTAAAAAGGGTGGGCCTGTAGCTCAGTGGCGTAGCACTTGCCCAGCATGTGTGAGATTCTGGGCTCAAGTCATAGTATGGCCAAGAAAAGAAAACCGGGCTGGGTAGCACATACCTGTCATCCCAGCTACTTGTAAAGGTGATGCGGAAGGATCAAGAGTGCAGGAACCTGGGCTCTAGAGCACATTCACAGTCAGTGTGAGTAATTTAGACCTTGAGTTCAGAGTGCAGCAGTCGCCAGCAGTAGTCAGGCCCTTGGACTTACTCTTTCTGAACTCAGGAGAAAGAAAGAAACGGGGGTAGGGGGAGACACAGTTTAAAGATTAGATTCATTTTTGTTACTCTGTTTTATTCAGACTAGTATTAAGTTGAATTTGCAATTTCTTGTCACCTAAAGTTAACATTGTACAAAGTATGGCTTCACCAGAAGGCAGGCATAAGAGCAGTGCACACTCTACACAGAAAAGAAAGTGTATGTTGACATGCATTGGGTCAGACCTGGGGTTTGGACTGTGTGCAGACCCACCCAGGAATTGCTGATACACGAACCATGTCCTGAGCTTGGCATGGTGACACATGCCTTTAATCTGCAGTCAGGGGCAGGGGCAGTCAGACTCTGAGTTTTAGGCCAGTCTTACAGATCCAGTTCCAGGACAGCCAGGACTACACAGAGAAACTCTGTCTCGAAAAATAAAAATAAATAAATAAAAGATAATTTCCTAGCTGACTGCAACTCTTGGGAGGCAGGTAGATCTCTGTGAGTTTGGGGCCAGCCTGGTCTACAGAGTGAGTTCCAGGACTACACGGAGAAACTCTGTTTTTGAAAAACCAAAAAAGAATAAAAGGAAAAGAAATACCATTTTTCATTCATTTCCTGCGCGTGAGGTACAGCAGGGTTGGTCCATTGCAGCTAAGATGAAGCAAGCGCTCTCCCTCCTCTGTGTGGCCTGTGAGAGCATCATCAGGATGCGTGAAGTGGGCTGATGAATCGACTTAGTCCTTTAAAATACTGGAGCATCATGGTTTTGTTTTAGAAAAAAAATTGGCATGTGTGGTAGTACATGCATTTAATCCCACTATCTAGGCAGAAACAGACAGATCTCTTGACTTCCCAGCCAGCCTGATCTACATAGGGGAGTGTCAGGTCAGCCAGGGCTGCATAGTGAAACCCTGCCCCCCACCAAAGAGGGAGAGAGAGAAAGAGAGAAAAAAAAATTCCATGAGCTTACAGATTTTAGATATACTCAGAAACTCTCCTGTTGTGATAGAAGAATGTTTTTAGAGTTTTCTTTTTGTAATAGTTAACCTGAAAGTGACACCAAGCAGACATTAAGAAATTTGGTTGACCGGAGTTCGGTTCCCCAAAGCAGCATGTGACTGGCACTCCCTGTATCTTCATCCGAGGCATCTGACACCCATTCAGCCTCTGCAGGTTCCTGCACTTACATGTACTAACATACATACACATAATTTAAAAACAAATCTTTTTATTTTTTTATTTTTATTTTTTGGTTTTTCGAGACAGGGTTTCTCTGTGGCTTTGGAGCCTGTTCTGGAACTAGCTCTTGTAGACCAGGCTGGGCTCAAACTCAGAGATCTGCCTGCCTCTGCCTCCCGAGTGCTGGGATTAAAGGCGTGCGCCACCACCACTGGGCTTTTTTTTTTTTTTTCAAATCTTTTTGAAAATGAATATTGTCTAGCACTTGTTTTATTTTTTGGGACAGTGTGTTTCTATGAAGGCCTTACTGTCCTGGAACTCACAGAGTTCCACCTGCCTCTGCCTCTTACTCAGATTTAAAGGCATTCAATACCTCAAATTGCTTGTTTGGCATTTTAAAGTAATCTATTGGGATGGGAAAGATAGCTCAACAGTTAAAAGCACTTGTTGCTCTTGCAAAGGCCCCAGGTTCAGTTCACAGCCCCTACATGGTGGCTCACAACCATCCATAATTCCAGTTCCAAAGTGTCTGATGTCTTCTGGCCTCTTTGGTCACTGGGTACACATCTGGTGCACAACACAGGCACACAGCAGAGCACTCTTACACATTAAAAACATCTAAAGAAAGAAGCAATCTCTTTCTACTTTTAACAGTGAAATTAACATTTTTCTTGGTTCTTTGGTCTACAGGCTCAGAAAAAGTGTTTGAACCAGACCTCTCCCATTCCCGCGTCCAAGACCACAGATGGCCTGAGGCAGTCGCAGATCCCTGGGCTCTTGAGCACAGCACTGCCAGGTCAGGAGCCTTTGCAAAAGTCTGCTGGAGTCTGCCCCATGCTCCCAATGCCTGAGACATGAGCTGTTTGCCTCCCTCTTCTTCCTGAGTCTCCCTGAGCTGGAATTTGCCGTCATCCCCTTTCTCTGTCCCCTCCCACCCAAAGCAAAGGGCACTTCTGAGAAGGGAGAGCTCTGGTTTTGATGAGTAAGGCACACAGAACTTTGTCATTAGCCCCACGTCGCTATGTGCATGTGTGTTCAGAAGCCCCACCCCCAAAACTGGAGACCTGTAGGTTGCATCCTGTCTTATGGTGCTTAACAGTAGCTGCTCAACTCCTGTCATGCTACGACAAAGCAGCCTTTTGCCCACAGCTGTGCGCATAGTAACTGTTGTTGCCAGCTCAGTGCATAATCAAATATAGGAGCTTGAGCACCCTTCTGAGTCCCCTCTGGGCCTCCTTCCTGCAGGTGTAGTTTGGAGTTCTGAAGTACTGACTGCAGGCTGAAGCCTCATTCTCAGACCACAGACAACTGGAAACTACACAGGCGTTTGCAGTTCTGTTTATTCTCGTGGATTAAGTTGGCTCTATTGATTCCTACTCAGAGTTGAATAGCACCTATCTCTGCCTCCGTAGCTGATAGAGCAGAGTGTCCTGCTCCCTTCCTCCCAACAGGTTTTATCAAGAAATCCCTTTTAGGCTGGGTGTGGTGGTCCACACCGCTAATCCCAGCACTCTGGAGGCAGAAGCAGGATAATCTCTGTAAAGTCAAGACCAGTTTGGTCTACTTAGCAAGTTTCAGGTCAGCCAGACCTTGTCTCAAAATAAGAATGGAAGAAAGAAGCCCCTTTCATGCACATTCTGGACCTGACTGTCCTCTGCATTCATTCTAATAGGACAGGATTCTGGAAGCAAAATTATGCCAGCATCCTTGGGGACTGCACAGCCACAGCAGGAAAACTCGGTTGGATCATCCCCTAGCCAGACAGCTGTGCAGGTAGGCAGCTGTTTGCAGTGCCCTCATGGCTCTAAAAGAGTATGTGGTCTCAGGAAGCTCTGTGGTCGATGTCCAGCACTGTGCACACAGCTAGTCTCCAAGTGCTTGCAACACCACGCTGAAGGCCTTCCCAGGAGGCCAGGCCTGGTCATGTTCGTGTTTCCAGGATGAATCTTTCTTAGCTGTTCCTGACATGTTCCCGGTGCCTCATAAATCCATCATAGTCAAGGCACTGGAGTGTTGTGGAGCACTTGCCTAGTGTGTGGAAGGCCCTGGGATTGATCTTCAGTAGTGCTGCACGCACACGTGTGCGCACCCACACACGTACACACCGACAGCTAACATATGCTAGACACTTAAAAAGCTGCACTCATAGGGTTGGGATTGTAGTTCTTTTGTCATTTATGGGACAAAATACTTGACAAAGCAACGGAGTACAGTCCCTTGGGGAAGGAAGTTATCGTAGCAGAGTGTGGAGGAGTGGGGAGGAATGAGGAGGATTGCAGAGGAGTGTGAAGGAGCATTCGAGTTGTATCTACAGGGCGATTGCTGGTGCTCAGCTCCCATCCTCCTCATTCAGTCCAGGACCCCAGGCCATGGGGCAGTGCCACTCACGATCAGGGCCTGCCCTCACTCAGCCCAGTCTCCTCACTCCCTCACACATGTGCCGAGAGGTTTCTTTCCAGGGGGTGTTAGATCCTCTCCAGTTGACAGTCGAGACCATCACAGGGATGTAACTCAGTAGCTAGCATTTGCACAAGGGCCAGGGCTCAATCCCCAACACTGCACAGAGGGGAAATCACAACAGTCTTGTCAGAAGTGGTTCTGTCCCCACAAATCTGTGCCTAGCCTGGTCTACGTAATGAGTTCCAGGGCAGCCAGGGTACATAGCAAGACTCAAAAAACAAGCAAAGTGGGTCTGTTCATGGTGAACATGGAGATTTGTTTTGTTCTGTTTGTATATGAGGACCAATCATGAATGCATGAAACAGCCGTTTCCCTGGTCCTTTGACTTACTTTGTACGTGTAAATCTCAAGGCGTTTCAAACTACTGGTCTCGTGAAGGCAGGGAAGCTATTTTGTGTCTGGCTCTCTAAGGCCTTGGTTTCTTCCCCAAAGCTGCTGCCCAGCTTTCTGTAGACTTAGCCCTGGTGCTCTTGGCTACAAGGAAGCTGGCCATGCTGGCTTGTTTGGGTTTTCAGCAGGACACATTTCGAAGTCTTATTTGTTGATAGATAATGGGAAGCAATTGGAGCAAAGCAACCTTTATCTCTAGCTGTTTTGTGACTTTGCCTGTGGTTTATTACTAGGTGGATGGTCACTCGGGACAGAAAAGACCTGCCGCCAAACAGCTGACTAAAGGAGCTTTGTAAGTTGTGCTTCAAAAGGAAAAATTTTTGGTTTTTCTCAGGATATCTTAGGGTCCCGTGTTTTCTCTAAATATACCCCCACACCCCACTATAATGGTGAGTTTGTTAGCCTTTCTAAAATGGGCTTTGAATGACTCACACCTTTAATCCCAGCATGTGGGAGGCAGAGACAAGTGGATCTCTGGGTTTCTGTGAGTTAAAGGCCAATCTGGTCTCCACAGTGAACTCCACACCAGCCTGGTCCTCACAGTGAGCTCCACACCAGCCTGGTCCTCACAGTGAGCTCCACACCAGCCTGGTCCTCACAGTGAGAGCCAGGGCTTAGTTGTCAAAGTGCTTGCTCTGCAAGCATGAAGATAAGGGTTAACTCCCTGACCCGTGTAAACCAAGCCAGGCACAGCAGCCAGCCCTCTGATCCCAGACTGGGAGGCAAAGCCAGGTGGACCCCTGGGAATCTCTGGCCGGCCTGCTTAGCCAGCTGTTGGCAACTGAGAGAACCAGTCTCAAAAAAGCAAGGTCAGGCCCCATGAGATGTCTCAGCAAGGGAAAGGTGCTTGTCACCACGCCCATTTGGTCTCTAGAGCCCACACAGTAGAAGGAGAGATGTGAGGTTGTCCTCTGACCTCTGCCTGTGTGTCTTGATGCATGTGCACACTTAAACAAGGCGGGCGGGGCATGTTGATTACTTTGAAAATCATTTCCTACAGTTTGCTTTCATCAGGGCCAGTAAACAGATCAGATTAAGCACATTGTTTGCTCCTTTGCTCTTGAAGAGAATGCATCTGTCTCTCTGAGCAACTGCACACTGATCCTGGTGGACACGTTGTATTTCTGAGGTTAGGGTCATAGAAATAATGTACAGGATGCAAGTGTGGAAAATGCAGAGTCACTGTACTATAGAAATAGCATTGCTGCCGGGCGGTGGTGGTGCACACCTTTAATCCCAGCACTCGGGAGGCAGAGGCAGGTGGATCTATGTGAGTTCGAGACCAGCCTGGTCTGCAAGAGCTAGTTCCAGGACAGCCAGCGCTGTTACACAGAGAAACCCTGTCTCGGAAAAAAAAGAAAAAGAAAAGGAAAGAAAGAGAGAGAAAGAAAAGAACTAGCATTGCTAATAAATGGTTTGACTAATGCTCTCCTGATGTGACCGTACCTGAACTCGCTGTCTCCTCTGAAAGCATCCTCCAGCAGTTGCAGAGGGACCAAGCCCATGCTGTGACACCTGACAAAAGCCAGTTCCAATCACTAAGTGACACAGTGCAGAGACTGCTCTCCTACCACGTGTGCCAGGGCTCCATGCCCACGGAGGAAGACCTGAGGAAAGGTGAGCAGCCGCCGCTGCCCTCCCACAGCACCCCTGTCGGGAGACCAGTGGCACTCTTACCATGGTGTAGCGTGTTTGCGGTGTACTCAGTGCCCCAGCCCATGGGTAGGGTTGTGACTTGTTCAAAGGGGCGCACAGTGAGGTTGCTGGCTGTAAATGGGATGGCTTTCTTCCAGGTACTTTGCAGTGCACATGAACTTGACTCTTGCCGTTGTACCAGGTCCAAGAATTAGTTACCTCCCTGAGGTCCCAAAGCAAATCTAAGTCATTGTATGGGTTTCAGGAAACTGACAAGGTTGGGGACAGGGCCCCTTCTCCAACCCAAGAACCCCACTCATTCTGGCCTGTACCTGTTGTCTGTCTAAGTCCAATAGCAGGGATTTGGTATCACCCCACTTTCCCTCCCACTGCCAAGCCCTCCATGACATCATCTTCCTCCACTGCCACTGGTCTGGATCCAGGGCTTCTGACCTCAGAGTAAGATTCTGTCTCCAGACCCACTGGGGCTTCCAGGGAGGTCTGATGAGTGGCTTCCTGAGTCAGCAGTAAAGAACCGTGAAGATTCTGAGGAAGAAGGAATTGGAAAATGTGACATTTCTTGAGACTAAAAGTCAAAACTCAGAGCCACAGATCATGACCTGCAAGGGGTCATGGGCTGGTTTGTGTCTTCCCAGCCAGACAGATGGACTTTATTTGTCCATCGTTCTGTCCACCCTGCTTCTGAGAAGGAACAGAGCTGAGGGAACCAGCTCATCGGCTCTGTCCAGTGCCCTTCCTTCCTGGGCTTCTTAGAGCAGTGATAATACGCTGTTGGTTTCCTGGGCTGTGTTAAACTGAGTTCCTTACTGTACAGTGCAGGATGCGTAAGCAGAGAAGGCTAATCCAAGGGCGATATCTGTAGCTCACCTTTGCTGTGGGTAGGTAGGCTGTAGGAATGAGTCCATGCCACAAGTCTTGGGAAACAGACCAGTCTATCTTACCGTTTTTTTCTCTTTTCAATTTTTGTTTTTTAAAGTGGACAATGAATTTGAAGAAGTTGCCACTCAGCTCCTCAAAAGGACCCAAGCGATGCTAAACAAATACAGATTCCTGCTCCTAGAAGACGCCATGGTAAAAGTGTACTCCCAGTATGGCTGCTTGAGTGGTTCTGACAGGCTGAGGCGCAGAGAGAGGGTTCAGGGACTTCCACACCCAGAGCGTAGTTTATAAAGCAGGTATGTGTGAGGTTGGAGGACAACTTCCCAGTTAGCCATCACTGAGGGTGACAGTGGCAGAAGCCACTGACAACCGTTTCTGATTTAAAAAGAAAAAAGAAAGGAAGGAAGGAAGGAAGGACGGACGGACAGACAGACTTTTGAGCCATCTAAATAAGACTACCTCACCAGGCACACTTTTAATCCCAACTCTCAGAGGCAGAGGCAGATAGATCTCTGTGAATCCAAAGCTAGCCTGGTCTACATACTGAGTTTGAAGCTAGCCAAGCTTGCAAAGTGAAACCCTAGCTCTAAAAACCAGGTCTAGCCAGGTGGTAGGGGTGGTGCACCTTTAATCCCAGCACTGGGGAGGCAGAGTCAGGGGGATCTCTGCCAGTTCCATGATAGCTAGGACTACAGAGAGAAACCCTGTCTCAAAAAACAGAGAGAGAGAGAGAGAGAGAGAGAGAGGGACCAGTTCTATCATATGAGAAGGGGCTACTTGCGCCTGGGAGTCGCTCATGACTATAATCCCAGCACTTGGGAGGCAGAGACAGGTGGATCTCTGTGAGTTCAAGGCCAGCCTGGCCTACAGAGTGAGTTCCAGGACAGCCAGGGCTACACAGAGAAACCCTGTCTGGGGGTGGGGGATGGGGAGGAAGCTGAGGCAGAATGATCGCCCCAAGTTTGAGGCTAGCCTAGGCTACATGGGACCTTGTCTTAAAACAGCAGCAAATATAATAGCTTCTCGTGTAGAGCACATGTGTGATGTGGAGCTCTAGAGTATCTAGACGCCAAACTCACTTCTCGTTGCTTCATTTAGTGTCCAAGCACAGTGGTCACTTTCCCTTGATAAAAGCATCCAAAGTGACTGGCTCTCTCCTCCTCAGAGAATCAACCCCTCTGCTGAGACTGTGATGATTGACAGGATGTTCAACCAGGAGGAAAGAGCTTCCCTGTCTCGGGACAAGCGTCTGGCACTCGTGGACCCTGGTAAGAAACAGCTGGGGGCAGAGGGCAGGGGGCAGGGTGGGGACCAGACACAGCTCTAATAGTCCCTGAGCAGTGTGGCCTTCGGGAGGTCTGTGTGAACCAACCTGTGGTGAGTGCAGGAGAGACAGACTGTGAATTCTGGGAAGGGAAAACCAACACTTAATTTTTTAAAATGGTTTCCCCTATTAAACTTCAAAACCTGTTGTTCTAGTCTTTGAGAACTAAATTAAACCAGAGGCTTCTCCCTCTGTAGGGAAACGAAAGGCACAGCTAGGAAACCATCCGTGAAGTAGGCACCAGGGCCCGAGCCAGAGCTGTAGTACCTACGCAGAGGCTTTTCTCTGTCCCACCTCTGCATGCAGTCCGGAGTTCCCCAACCTGAGCTCCCTCACCACCTCTTCTTGTTTTTGTTTGCTTAGACAAGGTCTCACTGTGTAGCCCTGGCTGCCCTGGAACCCACTGTATAGATCAGGCTGGCCTCAAGCTCACAGGGTCTATCTCTGTCCCCCAAATGCTGAGGTTAAAGGTGTGAGCCATTACACCCAGCTTCAAATCTGTCCTTTTTAAATTATATTTAATTTTTCTCTCTTTTTCAGGATTTTATTTTTATTTTTAATTAGTGAGTGGGGCATGTATATTTATGTTAGTGCAAGTGCAGGTACACTCAGAGGCCAGAAATGGTGTTGGATTTTCTGGGGTTGGAGTCAGAAACAGTATGACCCCCCTGAGACCACTGCTGGGACACGAACCTGGGTCCTCTGGAAGAGCAGCACACAGTCTTACCACTGAGCCATGGCTGCAGCCCCGTAATTTTCAGTTGTGTTTATGTGTGTGCCTGTGTGGATATATGCGCTTAAGTTAGAAGGTTCCTGTGTGGATATATGCGCTTAAGTTAGAAGGTTCCTGTGTGGATATATGCGCTTAAGTTAGAAGGTTCCTGGAGGCCAGGGGTGCCGGGTCCCTGGAGCAGGAGTCACCAAACACAGCTGCAGGAAAATGTACTCAGGTCCTCTGATCAGTACATAATCTTACCTGCTGAGCCATATCTCCAGCCCACTCCTCTTTTTAAAGATAGGGTCTCGCTAATATGAAGTCCTGGCTAGCCTGGAATTCACTTTGTTGATCAGACTGACCCCAAACTCCCAGAAATGGGAGGTGTAGGCAGGCAGGAAGATTACAAATTTTAAGCCACCTTGGGCTATGAGTGAAACTTTGTCTCAAACAAAAAGTACTGAGAGAGGAGGGTACCAAAGGAAGAAAACTCCATCCTCCTGCATCTGCCTCTGCCTCTGCCTCCACATGCTGGGATTATAGGCCCATACCACTACACTCAGCTCAAAAGCATCTTAGAATAGACCAAAAAGTTTAGGCAGTGGTGGTGCACACCTTTAACCCCAGTACTTGGAGGCAGAGGCAGGGGGATCTCTGAGTTCGAGGCCACCTGGTCTATAAAGTGAGTTCTAGAAGAGACAAGACTACATAGAGAATCCCTGTCTCAAAATAAAATAAAATAAATAGAACAAGCAGTTTTCTTTTTTTCAAAAAACATTATTGTGAATGTCTGTATATGGCCTGTGTGGTGCGCGTGTGGTGTCAGAGGACAGCTTTCGGGAGTCAGTTCTCTCAGTGTGCTGTGAGATCCATGGGTTGGACTCGGGTTGTCAGGTGTGTGGCAAATACTTTCAGCCTCTGAGCCGTCTCCAGCCTGAGCTCTAACACTTCCGGCCTCTGAGCCTTCTTAGTTGCCTAAGTTGATCTCAAGTTCATGTGTCTAAAGCGATGCTCCTGTCTCAGTCCCCTGAGTAGCTGAGATTCGAAACTGTAAATCATAAGCACCATAGTCCATGGAACATAAGTGTTTATACCATCTATAAAAATTATTTTAGAGTCACGTGCTGGGCTGGAGAGATGGCTCAGTGGTTAAGAGCACTGGCTGATCTTCCAGAGGTCCTGAGTTCAATTTCCAGCAACCACATGGTGGCTCAGAACCATCTGTAATGAGATCTGGTGCCCTCTTCTGTCATGCAGGCATCAACAGACTTCTAGTTCAGCCTCTGTGCTCTTTTGATCACTTGTGAAATTTACATGTCTGAGACTCAGTAAGATAGCTACCTATCATTAATCTATCATCTAATTAAAAAAGAAAAGAAAAAAAATGAGGTTCTGCTTTAGGCCTGCCTTGGCTCAGGAGGTTTAAGAATGCTGTGTGGACTGATACAGGTAGTCGAGTGGAGGACTCTGGAAGAAATGCTGTGTGTCCCAGGAAAGGACAACATTGGGGCATCTGTTTCTGTCCCCTTTCTGAGAAACTGACATCTCTGCCTTTGGTAAATTAGCTTCTGGTAACCATGTCACTTTATCTTGCGGTGTCACAGCCCTTGTGAGCAGGGCCTGAAGTGGTGTCTGTCAGACAGAACCTTTACACTTTACCCTACCCCTGTAGCTCCCAATTACATGTGTGCTGTGTAGTGTGTGCTCTAGATGAAATCACTCCCTCCTTCCTGAGGCTGCTGCTGCAGGCTCTACCTCAGGTCCTCACAGATGCCCCTTGTCACCCCTGGCTCCTGGAACCTGACAAGGAAGGGTACAGCCCTCAGACTCGGACATGGCCACTCCATGCCCTGATATCTTCTAAGCAGATACCGTTTTGTGTGCCTTTTTGCCGTTAGTTTTATGATCTGGGAGAAGTGACGGAGCTCTCTCACCTGTCTGTAAGCGCCATTACCCAAAGACAAGGTGTATCCACCCCTTTGCCACAAAGCCTGCTGCTCTACGGAAGAAAGCAGGTTTTGAAGCCATAACTTATCTTCAAAACAATCAGTTAACAAAAGAAAAATGGGGGGATAGGCGTGTGGCTTTCTTGGTAAATAGAGTACCTCCTTTGCATGCACGAAACCCAGGTTAAGCTTCCTACGTGGAAGCTGGCCCCACAGCCTTGGCTACTTTGAGAAGATGCCCCTCATTAAATTGTCTCTGGGTGTTTCTGTGGAAGCCATGCTGTGGGGTGTGCTGGCGGGAGGATGAGCAGCGGAGGGGAAGAGGTGGGGCCTAGTCGGGGTTGAGGGACTGCCCTCTCTTCCTAATTAGGAGGATTTGTCCTGAGGTAGTCCTCACTCTGACCATTAAATCTCTTTCTGCTCTCATTTCCAGAGGGTTTTCAGGCCGATTTCTGTTGTTCCTTCAAACTTGACGAGGCTGTACCTGAGACACCACTTGACAGGAGTGACCAGCATCGCAGCAAAACCAGCTCGCTCCATCAGGCGCCCAGGGCCCAAAGCAGAGACCGAGCCAAGCCAGGCGTGGCCGAAGCGACGAATCATGACCAGTTTCATCTAGTGCCTAACCACATCGTGGTCTCTGCAGAGGGAAACGTTTCTAAAAAGTCGGAAGGCCACGGTAGAACACTGAAATATGACAAAGGGGGCTTAGGCCAATACCGGGGTGTACCCGAGGACAAGGGCAGCCGGAGGGACCCTGCCAATGCCAGCGGGTGCTCTCCAGGCCCCGAGGGCCACCGCAAGACTATAGCCAGGCCGGATCATGACTCCGAGAGCAAGCTCCCGGGCATCCTGGCCAGCTCACACCTGGAGATGCCGTGCCTCGACTCCTTCCAGGACAAAACCCTGAGGAATTCCCCAAAGAATGAGGTTTTACACACAGACATCATGAAAGGGTCGGGTGAGCCCCAGCCGGATCTCCAGCTCACCAAGAGCCTAGAAAAAACCTTTAAGAACATTCTGGAACTCAAGAAGGCAGGGCGGCCACAGAGCGACCCCGCAGCCAGCGGCACCGTGGACCTTGACTTCCCCAGCTTTTCTCCAATGGCTTCGCAAGAAAACTGCCTGGAAAAGTTCATGCCGGACCACAGTGAAGGCGTTGTGGAAACGGACTCCATTTTAGAAGCAGCTGTAAATAGTATCCTTGAGTGTTAGTAGCAGCCGCCCTCCCCCGACCCCGGACCAGTTACATTCGCTCCCAGCAAAGCCAGTGGAAACATCTCCTGTCTCCAGCCTGCTTGGTCCTCCATCACAGGTTATTCTTTCTAATCTCGACCCTGTTCTTTTGAAGAGCAATACACGTCGTCGTGGCTGCAGGGAGACCCTCAGTCAACCCATCTCTCTCTAGAAAGCAGTCCATTAGGCCCCACACATTTCAAGTGTCCCGAAAGCGTTTATGGCCACTGTTGTTTGTGTGTTTTGTGGTTTGTTTTTAGCACTGTCACTCTATGAGACCACAGTACACTTGACCCTGGGTAAAATTTTGACAATCATAAGTCATTTCAAAGAACAGACTTATTAAAGAAAAATCAAACAGGACTTATAGAAGCTACTTTTTTACAGAATTCTCACTGCAGCTCCAAACTAGTAGTTTTGTTTTTGTTTGGGGGAAAGGGTATTTGTGAAGGGAAGTCGGCATGACTTTCCCCAGGGCTCAGTGCTCTCTGAGCAGTGGGTAGCCAGTTGCTCTGCCTGGAACCCCACAGCCCTGGCCCAGACGTCTGTAGCACTTACGCAGAGCGTTTGTAGGCCTGCCTTCCCTCCTGAACAGCCGAGTGTTTACGTCATGCTGCTGCTGAAGAAGCAAAACTTTTTTTTTCTTTTTTATAATTTTAGCATATCCATGTTGAATTCTGTCTGAGAATGCTCTGTTCTCAGCCCCAGACATACAGCTTGAAAGTTCACCCAAGCTCAGTAGGGAACACTGGGAACCAGTTCAAGGACAGCGGGCTAGGGAGGCTGCTGGAGCCGCCAGGATCGGGTGAAGTCAACGCACCCTGTGCTTTTGAGTGTTGCTGAATTCTGTTTTGTTTAACCTTTGTCTCCTCGCCCTCAGCAAACAGCCCAGCGGCCAAGTGCTGTCACTTGGAAACTGCTCCCCTTTATCAGTTTAAACTTTGTTAAGGGGACTTTGGCCTTGTTTGTGCTTCCTGTTTCTGAGACCAGTAGTCAACACTGGCATTGATCATTCCCAAAACAGTAAACCGAGGGAGGGCAACAGCCAGATGTCACCATCAGAAAGAGGGGGACCCCCCATGGGTGGCCCATGTTCGAGTTATTTATGTTCTTTTTCGGGGAATGTTGCCCAGTTTTCTCTTCTTGTGGGCCTGTCCCAGGGCATAGTGTTTCTGATACTTCTTGCATTCTTCACGTCATGGTAACCATTGCTGAGAAAGCCAGGTCATGGTGCTGTGTTTTTCCACAACCTTCTCCTGCCACGCCGCCCACCTGTCTGGCGCTCTGGATCTGGAGGTTGTTTGTGTTGTTGTGAAGGTTTGCCCCTCTGCTCATCCCCCTGGCTGTAGAAATGCGTCCCTTGGTCTCCACTTCACTAGATCCCAGAGTGGAGTGGCCCTACCGTCATCATGTTGAGCGTTTCTTTTCCAGATTGGCCTGCAATGGAAAGGAAGGCTTCTGATTTTTTCTTTTCAAATAGCATAGCAAAAATCTAGGCATGTTGGCACACACCTGTAATCCCAGCAGTCAGGTGGCTGAACCAGGAGAGTCAGGAGTTCAAGGCCAGCTTGGGCTACATAAGTCACCCCTGTCTTAAGAACAAAACAAAAGAAACTGAGCAACAGCAGACTGTATGTTCCCTTTCTACCCCACTGTCCACTGCAGAAAGAAGCCCTATGAGACAGCCAGTCTTCAGCAGAGCAGTATACCTTCTCCCAGTCCACAGCCCAGCCAATAGGAGAATCTGGGCTATCTTAGAGTTACCTTTTTTCCTTATTTGTGCCAATGTCCAAGTTGCTGACTTCCTTCCTGTATTATAACACATTAGAAAGATGAGTTGTTTGCCAGTTAGATTCTGTTTGGGCCACCCTGGGTTAACAGCCTGCCCTTATCCCTCTGATGTCACAGACTCTTCTTATAGCCTCATGGTTGCCTAATTCAAGATGGCCCCTGGATGCCTGCAAATGGCTACTAATGAATTACATTAATTATTGCAAATCAGTGGAATTCTTGAGACAAGCAAAGTCTCGTGTATATTTGTTACCTCTTTCTTCCTCCTCCAACCTTTCTACCCCAACCCTAGCTTTCCTATATGTCAAACTACAGGGCTTCTGAGCCCTGACATTGGTCCCACAATGGAAAGCCTAACGCACCAAAATGAAACTTGTAAATTTTGTGTCCTTGTATGTAAGTTCGCTTCTCACGGAGGAAAGTCTCGAGATAATGACAGATGAAGATTATAGAATGTGTTTTACCCTGTGATTAGGTTCCACCACATGGGTCATAACTCATGTACGAGCCCCCTCTGGTAAAGGAACGCGCCCTGCCTCAGTGGCCAGCATTTGGTGGTTCAGGTTCATTAGTCAGTTGAGTCCTCGTGCTCAGTAACAAAAATCACTTTTTCTTTCCTTTGTTTTTAACCTGTTTGTTGTTGTGGCAAAGTATGGATTTGTTATTACGCATTGATTTTCTGTGTCCTTAAGTACTGCCTAAAGATGAAGCAAAATTTGAACTGGCAATTACGAAAAGGAAATCCTTTAGCTCTGGAGAACTTAGTAGACTCTGTTAGATTAGGGAGGCCTCACAGGCTGGCCGGCTCAGAGGACGGTCACTCACTGTCAGTGTGGTGTGGGCTTTATTTGCTTAAATACCTTCATTTGTATAGTACGTCTCACTTGAAATTGCTTTGTATACATTTTGTAAAAATATTTATAAAATGTTTTGTAAAAAAAAAAAGTATAACAAATTGCAGTTTATTTTGTTATGTTGGATAAATACTGTTAAACCAGTCAGTACCTATATTGTTAATCCATGGTTAGGAAATGTTCAGTTGGAGATCACAAAATGAAACAACCATTGCAATACAGCCAAAGATTTGGGAAAATGTGTAACTGTGATTGTCGTGATTTTGCTGCAACTAGGAACGGCTCCTGTTCCCAGAAGAGGGTAAGTGTTCAATGGGAATTCTGTAAATGTTTAACATGATCAAAAAAGCCTTCGGTGAGAGGACAGGATCTCAGCTGGTCTCTTCTCCACAGATTAAACACACTTGGTGAGTGAAGTTGGTCACTTACCTGTGTGGTTTACAGTCTACCCTGAGGTCATGTTTCTCTGGGTATGTATGTACCCAGCATCACACCATGCCCTTTGCATCAGGCATCACCCCAGAATGAGGCTTTAAAAAGGAAGCCTAGAGGCTGGAGAGACGCTCAGCAGTTTAAAGCACTGGCTGCTCTAACAGAGGACCCCAGTTCAATTCCAAGCACCTATGTTGGGTACTGCACGCCCATTTGTGACTCAGCTGTGAGGATTTGATGCTGTCTAACCACCACAGGCACTATACAAATGTACACACACAGGAATAAAAACAAGCCATTAAAGGCAGGCGGTGGTGGCACACACCTTCAGTCCCAGCACTGGGGAGGCAGAGGCGGGCGGATCTCTGTGAGTTTGAGACCAGCCAAGTCTACAGAGCAAGTTCAAGCCAACAACAACAGCAACAAAAAAAAAATTAGAAAATAATAATACAGGACTAAAGAGATTGCTCAACAAATAAAAGCACTGGCTGCTCTTCCAGAGGACCTGGGTTTGCTCCCAGCACCCACATGGTGATCACAGCTGCCTGGAGCTACCATTCCAAGGCATCCAAACCCCTCTTCTGGCCTCCAAGGACACCAGACAAACATGCTATACAAACATACACATAGGCAAAAACTCATAATAAACTTAGAATAATTTTTAAAGAAAGTCATATGGAGCAGGGGCGCTGGAGAGATGGCTCAGAGATTGTTCTTCCAGAGGTCTAGAGTTCAATTCCCAGCTCCCACATAGGAGCTTACTACTACCTATGAGATTTGGTGCCCTCTTCTGGCAAGCGAGCATACATGCAGACAGAACAGTGAATATTAAATAAATCTTAAAAAGGAAGGAAAGAGCTGGGCAGTGGTGGCACACACCTTTAATCTCAGCACTCAGGAGACAGAGGTAGGCAGATCTCTGTGAGTTTGAAGAAAACCTGGTCCACAGAGCGAGTTCCAAGACAGCCAGGGCTACACAGAGAAACCCTGTCTCAAAAAAAAAAAAAAAAAAAAAAAAAAAAAAAAAAAAAAAAAAAAAAAAAAAAAAAAAAAAAAAAGAAAAGAAAGAAAAAATAACATGGATTTTGAGAGCTAATTCAGTGGTTAAGAGCCTGGCTGCTTTTCCACAGGGTTCAGATTCAACTTCCAGCATCCATATTGTTCATGTCGATTACTTCAGGGCATGAAGTGATGCACATACATGTATACAAAACAACCATAACATAAATAAAATCAAAATAATAATTGTTATGGCCAGATTGTGGAGTCCCCCAAAAACCAGCATACTGAGTCCTGTATGTAAAAGCAAAGAACCTTTTTTCTTATTCAAGTTCATACTTGGACTCTCCATGTGTCCCGCACATTGGCACGATCAGAGAGCCCCAAAAGCAGTTGGAGTTGGGTTTTTATAACAGCAATAAAAAGTTGGGGTGAGGGATTTCTTAGGTTCAGGACCCTGATTGGCTGACTTTTGTCTAGGGCTGTCTTGGTGAAAGGGGATGGGTGTGTGCTGGGCTTTGTATTGTTAGGTGTTTTATCACCGATGATCCTTCCCTGGGTAGTGCCTCAGTGGTCTCTCTTGGAACCAGGTACAGCCACAGGGGAAATGGAAACCAGGCCTCTCTTGACCTTGTCATGGCTGTTCCCTGTAATAATAATGTTGTAAATTTTAAAAAGGAAGTCTTTTCTGATTGCTCAGTTAGGGCCAAGGTCTCTGCATTCCCTTGGGGCATGCCCAGAGACAAATCAGGGCTTCAGTTAGGGTAGTGAAAGCTTCAGTCTGTGGTAGGAGAGTCACATGCCAGAAAATGGCATCCCAGCACTTCCTGAGTCAGAGACAGCAGCCAGTGGGCTACTGGGGACCTACAGCTGGGGACCCCGGCACAGCCTTGCTCAGGTAGGACCTGTTGTCCTGTAGGGAGTAGAACCTGGGTGGAAAGTTTTCCCACCCGACAAACCTCTCTGCAGATGCAATAATCCAAATCAGACCAAATCAAAACGAATTAGAAAAAGCCCAGGTATAATGGATGCCAGTGCTCCCAGGTGGCCCTCTGGGAAAACATGGAGAGGTGGGGGGGGAACTGGAAAGACCATGTGTCCCTTCTGGGGGGGGGAGTTTAAATAGCCTGTGGGAGTGGTCTTGACCCTCTCTGGGGCTGGGTCACCTTTTGGCAAGCTGTCTCGGAGATAGAGTCTGGACTGAGGTAACTTGCAGGGGAGGGGGCTTGAAATGGAGCTGTCCACCCAAGGCTGGGGTGACGCTTCCAACCAAGCATCCCAGACATTTTGGGTAAGGATGTTAAGGGCTGAGGTGACACTTTCAACCAAACACTGAGCTCCAGGGTGTGGCTATGCCTCGGCTCTGTGTTTGCTTCTAGACAGGAGTAGGGTTTCTTTGTCCAGCTGGAGAGGAGAGCGTTAACCAGCACCGCTTCCCCAGCAGTTCCTTGCAGCAGCCGTGTTACAGCTCTGAGGGGAAGGTTTCCCCATGCAAGTGTTACTAGTTGGAAGGGAAAGGGATCCTGGCAATTGAGAGCCAGGGGATACCACAAAGTCACACTGCACAACAAACCTCACAGATTTAATAGGAAAGACACAAGAGGGTGACTGCCCCTGCAAACACTGGACAGGGGGCAGGCTTTATATAGGGCTTCTTGGGGGCAAAGTTTTCCAGGGTGGAGATGTCTAGGGCAGGGATTATGGGTTTTCAAGTTCTGAGCTTGGGCCTTTTGCTCTGTAGGACAGAGTTTGTGTCACGAGCTGTGGGGGCTTCAGCTCCAGGTTCTTTTCAGAGTATTGCTATGAGGACTGTGTGCCCTTCTCCCCAGGGATCGATGAGTAACCAGACCAAGCAAGAGAACTGTCTTTATAATGATTCTCTACTAGCAACTTAAATATCCAATGTATCAGTAGAGTTTACAATCTTTTTTTAAATTTATTTATTATATATACAATGTTCTGTCTGCATGTATGCCTGTTCGCCAGAAGAGGGCACCAGATCTTATAGATGGTTGTGAGCCACCATGTGGTTGCTGGGAATTGAACTTGGGACCTCTGGAAGAGCAGCCAGTGTTCTTAACCTCTGAGCCATCTCTCCAGCCTGGGGTTTACAATCTTAATAGGCATGGGGGATTGATGATGGGAAACACACAGGCAATTCAATATCACAATTATTAATCCTACTAATCCTAATACATAAAACCAATTCATAACCTTAATCTAACTTATCACTTATCTATAAAACACTTCTTAACCTTAATACAACTTATCAATTAACATTTCCTAATCTTATCAATTATCCATAAGATATCTCTTAACATTTCACACACTAAACATATGTGTTGACACATCTATGCTCTTAACATTTCATACATGCATTAAATGGCATTATACGACCTGGTATTCTTCAGCTTTAAAAAGGACTTTGTGGATTTCTTCAGGCTGGACGCCTGACAGCACTGGGGGCTTGACAGCGAGGCTCAACTCTTGACCCCGTAGTCTGCACTCGGGAGATAAGGCTTTCGATGTCGATGTCCTGCTCTCAGACTGGTATCGGGTGCTGGATCAATGTGGCCTGGTGCTAGTCTATCTCAGACTGCAGGGCCTTTGGACTCTGCTTTCGGGTGACAGAGTCTCAGGGGACAAGGCTTTAGTTGTCTGCTCTCAGGAAGGCAGAGAGTTCTGTCTGCGCTCAGGAAAGCAGAGTATCTTGTCTGTTCTCGGGAGACAGACCTTCAATGTTCACTCTCAGGACATGAGACTTTGCATTCGGGATGCAAGGCATTAAATGTCTGCTTTCAGGAGATGAAGCTCTGTACTCGGGAAACAGAGCATTAAATGCTTAGGCAAGGCATTAAATATTTCTGCTTTCGGGAGGCAGGCTTGGAGGATCTCTCTCTACAAGGCTCAGTGTGCCCGGGCCATCGTGATGAGTGAGATAACTGCCCAGCTTCTGCCCTCTTTTTTTATGCCAGTTTGAAGCTGCCCCTCGCCCAGTTCTTCTGATAGCCAGATGTCCTAGGTTATCAGTATCGACTGACCACAGAAGGGTGGGAGTCCTTCTCGTGTGGCAAGATTACTTCGTTACCAAGGTTGCTGGGTGCAGCCTCCCCATCTGGCAAGGCCAGATGGGTGTGGCAGCCTTCAAGTGGGCAAAATGTTCTCTTAATATTTCGCCTTAGTAATTTTCCACACCACACACGAGAAGAAATGCTTTTTTGTTGTTGTTGTTCTTTTTTTTTTCTGAGACAGGGTTTCTCTGTAGCTTTGTACCCTGTCCTGGAACTAGCTCTGTAGACCAGGCTGGGCTTGAACTCACAGAGATCCGCCTTCCTCTGCCTTCCGAGTGCTGGGATTAAAGGCATGCACCACCATCACCCGGCATTTCCTGCTCTCTCTACACTACAGATTTCCCTCTTTATTTATTCATTCAGAGGAATCTGTTTCCATGCTCATTACACCTTGGATGCCTGTGTCTGGCTGGGGCTGGGGCTGTCGGTTCTGTTCATTGCACTGTTCTGTGGGAAGACCCTGGCAGCTGGAGCTCCTAGGGGACTGGACCTGGTCTTACAGTCCTCCTTTTTTGTTTATTACTGATAAACAGTCAGGGATTGGAAAGGGTGGGAGTGGTGTTATCATTAGACTGTTTCCTGTTGAATGGGGCAGGCTTGATCTTCACTGTCCAGGTATAATCGGGAGTGGCAGCTATGTAGCTCCATAGCTAAAGTTCAGTAATCCTGTAATAGCAATGGATTAAAAGTCTGGTTAGAGCTGGTAATCCCAGCACTTGGGAGGCAGAGGCCAGCATATCTCTGTGAGTTCAAAGCCAGCCTGGTGTACAAAGGGAGTTCCAGAACAGCCAGGGCTACACAGAGAAACCCTGTCTCGATAACCAACAACAGCAAAGAAATTGTAATCATTAGTGTTGGAAGGAAGCCTTTTTTTCTTCTCAGCTGCCCAGCTAGCTTAGACCCAAAATAATCACACAGAAACTGTATTAATTAAATCACTGCTTGGCCCATTAGCTCTAGCTTCTTATTGGCTAACTCTTGCATATTAATTTAACACATTTCTATTAATCTGTGCATCACCACAAGGTCGTGGCCACCCAGCAAAGTTTCAGTACTTCTATCTCTGGCAGTGGCTCCATGGTGTCTCTTTACTCTGCCTTCCTCCTCCCATGCTATAGGCCAAGCCAGTTTTCTTTATTCATTAACCAATAAAATCAACACACAAACAGAAGGACCTCCCACACTATTTCCCTTTTTCTGTTTAAACAAAAAGGAAGGCTTTAACTTTAACATAGTAAAATTACATATAACAAAACAGATATCAAACAAGAACTAGTTACAATATTTATATCTATTTTATCTTTTATCATGATTAAGGAAAACTATAACTAAAACCATTTATTCTTCAACTCCATTGAAGAATCCAGAAGGGTATAATATTACCTAAGTAAACAGGAAGTGCATTGTAAGCAACCTCCAAAACTCTAGAATTGACAGAGACATCTCGCTGCCTATACAGTCACCCAAAGTTCTTCTGTACTGTTGGGGCATCCATTTTCATTTAGCCTACGGGCCCATAGTATCTCACAGACTTTTCCATGAAGCAGGAAATTTCAAAGACAGATCCACCTATATTGGCAGTTTGTCAGTCATTTTTTCGGTGTCCTGCAGAATGTCTAGCAGACTTTGTTTTGTTTTGTTTTTTTGTTTTTCAAGACAAGGTTTCTCTGTAGCTTTGGAGCCTGTCCTGGAACTCACTCTGTAGGCCAGGCTGGCCTTGAACTCACAGAGATCTGCCTGTCTCTGCCTCCCGAGTGCTGGGATTAAGGCGTGCACCACCACCACCCAGCATCTTGCAGACTCTTTCATGAAGCAGGAACCCAGAAGGATCGTCTCACCTTTAGGCAAGTTCAGCAGTCATTTCTCTGCGGTTCATGCATGTCCAGTTCGTGAAGCAGTCCAGGCAAGAGCAGTTTCTTGCCCAAATGATTAACCAACTCCATAAGGAGCCTCTTTGATGCCCATCTTCCTCTTGGAGTAATTGATGCTGCCAGGAGCAGATGTGTCTCACTGTCATGAAAATTCCTAAGTTATTAAAACATTTAAATGACATATTCTGAAGGTCTCTGAAAGATTTGAAGAATACCTAACCGAAATATATCTCCATATATCTAGAAAATCTAACTAACATGACTACAAGTTTGACTACTATAGATGACTTTCTATTAACCTATATTTCTTAATTATATATTACATTTTAAAATGAACTACACAATCACAATACCTTAATCAAGAGCAGAAATATACATATAACAAGATTGACTTTAAATTTGTATCAATAAACCAAAATTCATAACAATGCAAAGTATCCATCTCTATGAACATATCGCCTTTTAAATATAAACAGACATTTATAAACAATATTTGAGAATTTGTGCATAGTATTCTAGACTACTTCCTGCTGATTGAAGGTACTGTTAATCAGGTCTTTTATGGTGTATCCTGTGTGCTAAGTTCATCTCAGTCAGCAGTTGGGCGAAGTAATTTTTTGAGGGTGTTCACAGAGACCTTTCAGGGGGGTCGTGGTCTATCAAACCACATTAGTCTGGAAGCCCTCTCAGGTTTTACATGGATTTAGTCCACCACGTTGGCACCAATTTGTTGGAAGGAGGCTGCTTGTTCTTCCTGGCCGCCCAGCTAGCTTAGACCCAAAATAATCACATAGAAAGTGTATTCATTAAATCACTGCTTGGCCCATTAGCTCTAGCTTCTTATTGGCTAACTCTTACATATTAATTTAACCCATATCTATTAATCTGTGTATCACCACAAGGTCGTGGCCTATCAGCAAAGTTTCAGTACTCTCCAGTGGTGGCTCCATGGCATCTCTTTACTCTGCCTTCCTTCTCCCATGCTATAGGCCAAGCCAGTTTTCTTTATTCATTAACCAATAAAATCAACACATAGACAGAACAACCTCCCACACTACATTAGGGCTGGAGTGATAGCTCATGGGTTAAGAGTGAACTCTTTTTTTTTTTTTTATTTTTTAGACAGGGTTTCTCTGTAGTTTTTGGTGCCTGTCCTGGAACTAGCTCTTGTAGACCAGGCTGGCCTCGAACTCACAGAGATCCACCTGCCTCTGCCTCTGCCTCTTGAGTGCTGGGATTAAAGGTGTGCATCATCACCGCCCGGCAACAGTGAACTCTTACAGAGTACTAGGGTTCAACTCCCAGCATCTAAAAGGCTGCTCACAACCATCTGTAATTCCAATTCCAGGGAATCTGACCACTGCAGTCATTAGACACGTGTGGTACATACATATACATACAGACAAAAACCACATAAATTAAAAATTTTTGTTGTTATTTTGAATCAGTTGGGGAAAACATTGCTTTGAAGAACCAGGGAACCAAACAACTGTGCAGGCAGGAAGCCTTGGACACCAGAATCAAACGGAATCCAGGGCCTCACTTCCCTAAAGAATCAGCCATACAAGTTGCTCTCTGCCTCAGTTTCTTTGCCCATTAAGTAGGACAGTGTTGTAATGAGGGGCTCGGGCTGCGTTCCCGGCACAGGGCCCTTTGTTCTGTCCCACCCGGCTCCCGGTGCGTACCCGAAATAATTACACGGAAACTGTATTCATTGAAATACTGCCTGGCCCATTAGCTCTAGCCTCTTATTGGCTAACTCTCACATATTTGTTTAACCCATTTCTAATAATCTGTGTGTCACCACGAGTCGTGGCTTACCGGCATGAGTCTAACCAGTGTCCATCTTGTG
>PVIU01009812.1:0-25627 GCA_004026605.1 Ondatra zibethicus | reverse complement strand
GTCTCACAGCATTCCGTTCTATCTACTCCGCCCACCTAAGGGCTGTCCTACCAAAAGGCCAAGGCAATTTTCTTTATTTAACCAATGAGGGCAATATACAAACAGAAGACCCTCCTACACCAGGACAGTTTGTCCTTGCCCTGTATTGGGGTATAAAATGAAGTGTATGAAGGACAGATTGTAATGTTCCATTAATCTGAAATAACTTGGAAGCAGTTTGGGGTTTTCTCTTGTCACCTGCTGTCTGCTTCCTATCCTTGTTTTCTCTATCCTCTGTCCTCAAAAACCTACTTCCCTCCAGTGGCGGCCAGAAGAGGGCTTCAGATGTCCAGTCAGCTGTAGCTATAAGCAGTTATGAACCACTTTATACAGATGCTGGGAACGGAACTCAGGTCCCTAAGGAAAGCAGTGCTAATTCTTAATAGCTGAACCATCACTTGGCCCCTCACTACCCCATGGTATCTAGATCAATAACTATCATTGATAACCTTTTCCCTGATTCCAAGTTCATCTTCTGTTTTTTTTCTCTCTCTCTCTTTCTCTCTCTAACACACACACACACACACACAGTTTTCGAGACAGGGTCTATGTAACCCTGGCTGTCCTGGAACTCACTCTGTAGTCCAGACTGGCCTCGAACTCATAGAGATCTGCCTGCCTTTGCCTCCTGAGTATGGGATTAAAGGCGTGCACCACTATGCCCAGATGATCTCTCTTTCTTGCCTGTGCCTGACAGTTGCTTGTCACTCTTGGTAGTTGTCTTAGTTACAGTCATTATTGCTGAGATGGGACACCATGACAGGAGCAATGTGTGTGGTTCTCTAGAGTCACAGAGCTTATGGAATGAAACTGTGTGTGTGTGTGTGTGTGTGTGTGTGTGTGTGATGTGCGTGTATGTGTGTGTGTAAAGGGAGTTTATTGGAATGACTTATAGGCTGCACTCTAACTACCCAACACTGATAGCTGTGAATGGAAAATCCAAGAATCTAGTAGTTGCTCACTCCCACAAGGCTGAGTGTCTTTGGTTTTTTTGTTTGTTTGGTTGTTTGGTTGGGTTTTTGTTTTTTTGTTTTGTTTTGTTTTTCGAGACAGGGTTTCTCTGTATAGCTTTGGAGCCTGTCCTGGAACTAGCTCTGTATACCAGGCTGGCCTTGAACTCACAGAGATCTGCCTCCCTCTGCCTCCCCACCCAGTGCTGGGATTAAAGGTGTGTGCCACCACTGCCCTGCAGGCTGAGTGTCTTAACTGGTCGTCTGTATATGCTGGAATCCTGAAGAAGTGAAAGATAGTGAAGGAATGAATGTGCTGGCAAGGGTAAGCAAGCAAAGAGCAAAAGCTTCCTTCTTCTATGTCCTTATACAGGCTTTGTAATGGATTAAGTAAAATACTACAGATCCCCTGCAGCTGCAGTGGCAGAAACGTTGCAGGTCCCCAAGCAGTGGCAGTGGGCAGCGTGTCCTGAGAGCAGCCAGTCCCAGGCAGGGACAGCACAGTTCACCAAGTGGCTGCAGTGGGCCACTATGAGAGACAGACAGACATGTGACCACATCGCAGGTCTCTGAAGGCAGCTAGCCATGTGGCAGTGGGCAAGAGACAGAGACATGGGAAAGGCATGCCATGCAGAGTTAGGTTGGATATTTATTTAGTGGGCTATGGAAGGGAAGGAAGGGGAGAAGAGGAGGGAGAGAGAGAGAAAGGGAGAGGGAGAGAGAGAAATAGAAGGGGAAAGGGGAGAAGTGGGGAGAATGGAGCGAGACAGAAGCTGCATCTTTGGGGGGGAGAGATGGAAAAGGAAGGGACTCAGGCTGGAAGCTGGAGATCAGCTTACCTCAGTTGGGGGCAGGCATGGCTTGTCTCTTAAAGGGACAGGACAGATTATTACAAGGAGGGCCACACTCTAAGAGGGACAGTGGGTACAGAGAGGGGACTGCTGGTATAATTCTGATGAGGGAGAGACCAGTTCATAAGAGGCGTGGAATAATGTTAGGAAATGGGAATGATCATTTGCTGTGGTCCACAAGATTACCCAGTGAGATTTCAGTTGATAAAGCAGAAGGCCAACCCACCAGAATGAATGCCTTCTGCTGGAGGAGATCCAGATGCAAGACGCTGGGAGTAGCCTTTTGTATAATGGCTGTTCTTACAGTAAATTTCTTGTGAAGCCAGAAGTACTCTCTTTCTCTAAGTAGGACTCTCCCCAAAAGATTCAGCAGTGTATAAATTATTGAACTCAGTTTTCCCCATGTTTCTGTGGAACTTTCAGTGAGAAATTAGTTATGCAGTCAAAAACCTTGATTCCTACATTCTAATCTCCACTGCATTCCCTGAGCGAAACATCGGAAGCCAGCTCGCTGCAGTTATTTCCCATTTGGTAGGACATCTGGCCAGGAGAGGGACCTTGTGTGTGGATCACATTGAAGACCTTCAGAGATAAAGGGGTCGGCACGTCTAAGCTTGTTTGATTCTTGTTCCTTCCCGATAAGGAGATTGGGTGCCCTAAATTCTTCTGCAGCCAACTTGGGAAAATGGTAACCTCAGTTAACCCTCGTTCTAACCCTTAAAAGTTAATTCCTACACCTCCCCTCACTTCAGTTTATTGATGCAGGATTTTAACCTAGGAAATTTACTATCTGTGTCCTAACCCTGAGAGTTAACAGGGGTAAAAACTGTTTATTTTAGCCAGCTCCAGAGAAAAGTCATCCCTGAACACAGATGTCTGAGGACAAGCCTCACCGTTTTGTTTGGGCGGCTGGAACTTGTCAGGCCCCAGGTATTTTACTATGTAACTATAAATCCCCTTTGTTCTAACCACTTAAGGTGAGAGTGAGCCTCAGGACACCATCTGTGACACCATGTTGTCGCTTGACTTTCACATTTAATTTTGAGACAGGGTCTTACTTTGTAGATCAGGCTGGCCCTGAACTCACAGAGATCCATCTGCCTCAGCCTCCTAAATGCTGGGATTAAAGGCAAGTGCCAACATGCATGCCCAGCATCCTTTATTTCATGTTTTGCCTGCTTGTATGTCTGTGTGCCGCGCGGTGTGCCTGATGCCCAAGGCCAGAGGAAGTCATCGGATTCCTTGGAAATAGTTACAGGAGGTTGGGACCCACCCGTAATGAGGTGGTGTAAAAGAGACACAGGACATAAGAAAAGAGCACTCAGCCTAGTTAAGGGAACAATAAGCAAAAATCGTAAATGTGGTGACGCATTCAAGTGCTGTCAAATAATGGCATTGTCCTAGACTATAGCACAGATAAACGCACTGTGCTAGACGTGTGGCAGACGCATAAAAGGGAAGGCTCTGAGATGAAAATGAAGTATTTCTAGTTTCGGGCGGTAACATCTGTGTTGGCCACTTCACAGTCATTGTGCTAACACTATAAATCTCAAAGAGCCCTCTAGCGGCTACTGGGGAAAGTCTGATGAGGAAGCCGAGGTGCAGAAAGGTAGGAAGAGCAAAGGCTCAGCGTCCCAGACCCCTTTTTATTTCCCCAAATTCTCCACAAAAAATCGCCACCCGAGTGTGAGCACCAAGTGGGTCTCTCAAGTCTCCGAGCAGGCGAAACACCATCGCTCCGATCCCCTCCACCGGGTCGGCGCCGGAAGTGCAGCTGCATTGTGGGAAGCGTTTCCACTGTTGAGAGCCTAGCGTCCGGTTCCAGGCACTGCCGCCTAACTGAAAAGGGCTGGCTCTTGATGAGTGTCATAGATTCTAGACAGCTTCGAAGGGAAGCGAAGGAAAGTGGGATTTTTGGGGGGGATTCAGGACTAGCAAGACCAATTCGCGGAAGTTCACAGCGAGTAGGGATCGCATACTGCGCGAGTCCTCCAGAGTGAGCCAGAGCGGCATCTCTATGATCAAGGAGCCATTAAAGTGGGCTTCTCTTTCCCTCCTGCGCGTGCGCAGTAGCTGTAGATCCGAAAAGATGGCGGAGGAAGGGTAAGTCTTTGGTCGTTGAAACCCTCGCGTGGGGCTTTGAGTATCCGTTTTCATCCTTTCTGTTTATACTCTAGTGCTGCAACAGGACACTGTAGGTTGTGGAAAGAAAAAAAAGGGGCTCATATTATTCAAGAATGTAGGGCTGGGGCTTGCGGCGCGGCCACGACCGAGGTTCGGATATCTGGAGCGACTTTTGGGACAGCTTGTGAGAAAACTGTGGCTCGGAAGGGAGAGAGAGTGGTTGGCGAGTCCCCGGGTGGGTTTGCTCAGCTTGGCTGTCATGAGTGTGTTTTTCACAGTTTCATACACGTGTAGTGTTTCTTGACCAAAAATTCTCCCCATTACACCTTAGACCTTCCTCTCTCACCAAATCTCCCTTTGACTTTCAAGTCTCTCCCCTCCCCACCCTGGCCCGACTTTCATTATTCTCCTTTGTGGATATGTAACCTCCCTAAACCTTTCCGTTTTTACTAGAATTTTTTCGCCGCTAGTGTCTGTGATAGACACAGTTGTTAAAACTCTACGGACTTATACAAACCCTTGACCAAAGGTTTCCTCGGAACGAATGAGCATTATAGGTCTGTGGGGAAGCCCGATCAGAAACCATAGGTTTCCGGAAAATCTCAAAAACTTTGACATTTGCCTGGAAGACCAGGATCGTGCATTGGTTTGGAAAGCCACTGAATGTTCGTTTCATAATTTTCCTTGATATCAATTTTTCTTTATCAGAGAAAGAAAAAAGATCCCTTTGGTTCCAGAAAATCTTCTGAAAAAGAGGAAGGCTTACCAGGCTCTCAAAGCCACCCAGGCAAAGCAGGCACTTTTGGCAAAGAGGGAGGTAATTCTGGGGAGCAGGGGGTGTGGGATATTGGGGTTTGCAGTGGGTGAATTTTATTGAGCGTATGTTGAAATAGATCTGTTATTATCGGACTCCCCCCCCCCCCGCATTTGTTCTCCTATATGGTATAGTCCAGGTCTCCATTCAGCGAAGATTTACCCAACATCTTTCTGTGAGCAAAATGCTGGTATCCCAATTAAGAGGAAAGTGAAGACTTTCTGAATTCAAATTAAGTGATGAGAGACCAACTTTGGCAGAATTTTTTTCTTTAACGGGGTCTCTATATGTACATCTCTGGCTGGTTTGGAAATGCATGTGACTAGGCTGGCCTCAGATGAACAGATCAATCTGCATTGGCCTCCAGAGTACTGGGGTTAAATTGCCAACTGTGGCACGCCAGTATAATTCCAGCGCTCTGGAGGATTGAGGCAGGAGGATGGAGAGTTTATAATGAGAACCTGTCTCAAACCAAAAGTATCCAACAATTTTTAATGTTTGTTTAGAATATGTGTGTGTGGACTGTGCATGTAGTATATACACGTTTTGAGGACAGAAGAAAGACCTCTTGTTTTCATTGATGCCTAATATGGTGTTGGGTTTCATAAGCACTTATAGTAATTGTTACCAATATGTAAACTAATTTACCACAGCTTTTCTTCATAATACCTAAATTTTCTTAGCTCTGTCTTTACTTGGATTCCTCCGTGAAAGTGTTTCTTTTTCTTTGGGGAGGGGCAGAGTTTCTCTGTTTTGGAACTCAACTCGTTTTGTAGACCAGGCTGACCTCGGGGATCCGTTTGCTTGTGCTAGGCTGCCAATGCTGGGATCAAAGGCGTGTGCCACCATGCCCAGCTAAAAGTGTTTCTTCGTGACTTCTGGGTTAATTGTGGAAGAGATGGTGATGTCTGTCTTCTGTCTTAGGGAAAATCAAAACAATTCAGGTTTAAGCGACTGGAATCATTCCTGCATGATTCCTGGCGGCAGAAGCGTGACATGGTGCGAGTCCGGCGACTAGCGGTGAAACCTCATGCGTTGGAAGTGCCTGATAAACATTCCTTGGCCTTCGTTATACGCATCGAAAGGTAGAGTACCGGTTTCTTTTTCAGAGTCCCTGAGATGGGCAAGCTGTTGGTTCAGCTTTAGATATTTTAGGGAGATAGCGATAAAGCCTAACCTACTCTAGCAAATTGTGCTAGGGATTCAGTGTTAGGATGACAGGTGAAATAAGGTCAGTCCTATGGTACAGACACTTAGGGTAAAGGTTGGGTTGTTTAGTGGTACCTTTTCTAAAACAGGAGCAGCAGCTTGACACAAGACACGAAAGTAGGCCCATCGTGGTGGTGTGTGCCTTTAATCCCAGCACTGAAGCACAGAGAAACAAAAGACATGAAGGAGTTCAGTGCTGCTCAGGGCACATTTCCTGCTGTACAAGATGTACAGTGCTGGGAAGCAGTGTCCATACTTAGCAGGATTTTTTATTCGTCCCTGTGAAATATAGCTATGTGCCTCTAGATATAAAAGCTCTGAGATTTAAATATTTATGACCTGTGTCCTCTTTAACCTTCCTGCCACTACCCATTATCGCTTTCCTGGACTGGATTTCCCTGCTTCTGACGTCAGCCCTCAGCTCTGCCCCATAGGCTATAGTCAGAAGGAAACCTGGACATGTTTCTTGCTTTTTCTACCCACCCATTAAAGCAATTAAGCTTCCTTAGATAAGCACATAATCTTATGGCCAACCCCTGCCAGTCCATCATTCAGAGACTGTTCTGTAGCATCCAGGGATTGCTCCACAGAATGGGAAAATGGTCTGTTTCCGAGCTGCCTTCCAGTACATGAGAGCTCTAAGTTGAATTCTGTGTATCTAGTAAATAGTCATGCGTTTCAGGATTGCCTGCCAAACAGACTGGCATAGACTGGAGTCAGAACTTAAAGCTGGCCGGGCAGTGGTGGCGCACTCCCAGCACTTGGGAGGCAGGGCAGGCAGATCTCTGTGAGTTCGAGACCAGCCTGGTCTACAAGAGCTAGCTCCAGGGCAGGCACCAAAGCTACAGAGAAACCTTGTCGTCAAAAAACAAAAAAGAACTGACAGCTGTTCTTTTCAGGATAGAAGGAGTGAGTGCATTGGTACAGAAGACCATAGCAAAACTTCGCCTGAAGAAATTGTTCAGTGGTGTCTTTATCAATGTCACCCCTCAAAGTGTAAAAATGCTACGCACAGTGGAGCCTTATGTGACCTGGGGGTGAGTACAGTTTTCCATGTGAGTTCCCTTGTACTTTGAGTGTTTAAGACACACGGGGTATTGTTTTCTCAAGGTTTGTGTTGTGTTGGGCATTTTGCTGTGGTCACTCACCAGAAATAAAGAACCCTGGGATATGAGAAAGGAGCAGTGATGCTGATGGTGGTCCTTACAGTCATTTCAGGACTTGCAGTTGTAGATTAAAGCTAAATAAAGTGAAGGGCAGAAAGGGTAACACCCGAGCCTAAGTAACATCACTGCTTATGTGACAGTAGTGGTCTTTGCTGGGTGGTTGCTCACACCTCTAATCCCAGCCCTTGGGAGACAGAGCAGCAAGGTTGCTATGGATTCTTGGTCAGCCTGAGATGTGCTGTAAGACTCTTTCTCTATAAAATGACTGAAAGACACGTAAGGAAATGCTCAACATCCTTAGTCATCAGAGAAATGCAAATCAACTCTGAGATTGCATCTTACACCTGTAAGAATGGCCAAGATCAAAAACACTGATGACAACTTATGCTGGAGAGGTTGTGGGGAAAAGGGAACACTCCTGCATTGCTGGTAGGAATTCAAGCTGGTACAGCCAGTGTGGTGATTGGATGTCAGTGTGGCGATTTCTCAGAAGTTAGGAACAACCTTCCTCAAGACCCAGTAATACCACTTTTGGGTATATATCCAAAGGATGCTCAATTGTGCCACAAGGACATGTGCTCAACTATGTTCATAGCAGCTTTGTTTGTCATAGCCAGAAACTGGAAACAACCTAAATGCCCTTCAACCAAATAATGGATAAGGAAAATGTGGTACATTTCCACAGTGGAGTACTACACAGCAGAAAAAAATAACGACAGCTTGAATTTTGCAGGAAAATGGATGGAGCTAGAAAGCATTATTTTGAGTGAGGTAACCCAGACCCAGAAAGACAATTATCACATGTACTCACTCATAGGTGGTTTTTAAACATAAAGCAAAGAAAGCCAGCCTACAAACCACAGTCCCAGAGAACTTAGACAACAATACAGACACTAAGAGAGACTTACATAGATCTAATCTACATGGGAAGTAGAAAGTATAAAAAGACAAGATCTCCTGAGTAAATTGGGAGCATGGGGACCTTGGTGGGGGATTGAAGCAGGAGGGTAGAGACAGGGAGGGCAGCAGAGAAAAATGTAAAGCTCAATAAATATCAATAAAAAAGAAAAAGAAAAAAAACTTTCTCAAACCAATGCAAAACTGAGCATGATGCCTCAAGCTGTAATCCCTATGAACCAAAGGCCAAGGCAGGAGGATTGCTGCAAGTTTGAGGCCAGCATAGGCCATAAGAAAAAATACGGTCTCAAAAAAATATCTAAATGTCTAATTATATACTCAGGCCCACTCTAGGATTTTCAGTTGGCAGGTGGGTTGGTTTGCTTTTAGCTTAATTGAGTCAAGATATTGCTGGGCAACCCAAGCCCAGTTCAGACTCACTGTGCAGTTCAGGTTGTGGGAAGTTGGGGTGAGAGGACCCTTTACCTCTTCTCAGCCAGCTGCAGAACTGAGTGGCCAGTATAATTCAGGATGCTCTGTTGTGCCTTACACAGATTTCCAAATCTGAAGTCTGTCCGGGAACTCATCTTGAAACGTGGACAAGCGAAGATTAACAATAAGACTGTCCCTCTGACCGACAACACCATGATTGAGGAGCACCTGGGTGAGTGCTGCTTCTTGGAGGCCAGCTGGGGCAGAGCACCAGCAGGGGTGTTGGTAGCTGAGACTTGAGACCGGGTAATATCTTGGGCTTGTTTACATCCCCTCTGTCATGTGAGCACTGGCTAAATGGTGAACAAAGAAATCTACACCTTTTATTTCTTAGGGAGATTTGGTGTCATTTGCCTGGAAGACCTCATCCATGAAATTGCCTTCCCGGGGAAGTATTTCCAGGCGATCTCTTCATTCTTGTGCCCATTCCACCTCTCTGTGGCCCGTCATGCTACCAAGAACAGAGTGGGGTTCCTCAAGGAGATGGGCTCTCCGGGCTATCGGGGTGAACGCATCAATCAGCTCATCCGCCAGCTGAACTAAACTGGGACCAGGTGCGGCTGTGTTGCAGACTGCTCTCCTTCCCTCCCTGCCTCTCCCTCTCCCCTCCCCGTGTACACCTTTGCGCATGCCCCCACAGTGCTCAAGTGGAGGTCAGGGACAGCGTGTGAAGAGGGAGTTGGTTCTTTCCTCCCATTCCTCAAAGATCAAAGCAGTCATGTCATGGTGACAAAAAAAACTTTCTTACTGAGCCATCTTGTCAGCCCTTGATGGGTCATGCTTGTCCATTAAAAGTCCCTCTGTGAGCTGTAGGTATAATTAGTGGTAAGAACTAGCTATGGATGCAAGTTCTTAGTCCTAGCATCACTGGAATACAAGTTCTTCTTGTGTGTGCCAGTACTTGAGAGTCGTGTTCAAATGGGAATGAGTATGTTGAGCTGTTGGGAAGGGTCTACGCCTGATGAAGACATGAATCCTTGTCTGTTAGGTTACAGGCTAGAAAACTCTGTTGCTGTGGACATTTAGCCTGCAGTGGAGAAGAAATCACATCAAAAACTAGTTTCAGAAAGAATTTGAAGACTAATTAGCTGTTCTGTTGAAAGGGGTACTTTGTGTTGCTGCTGCCCTTGCGCTCTACACCAGGTCCATTGTTTGCCTTGATGCAGTTGTGGTTCCTTCCTTAGGATTTCCAGAAAACAATGCACTGGAAGTGTGCATTTGTTATTTAAAATTATCAATGTCTTCAAAGAAGATTGTTTTCTGCCTTCAAAACCTGGAAGGAAGTGGTCGGCGGAAAGATAGCAGGGTGTGAGCATTGGCGACCTCATCCCAGCCCAGTCTCATGGAAAAGGATGTTCTCCACAGTGGCTGCCCCTGCCTTGAAATCAACGCAGGCCATGAAGGAAAGAGTTGCCCTACTTTGTCCTGCCTGATATCTTGGTGTTTAATGTTGGGTGGGCGAATGATCCAAACATCCCTCTCACCCCTTACAGTCCTCAGAAGGCAATGGTCCAGACCCAGGGGCATACTTGGGTCTAGAAGAAGAGAGTCTTGGTTCTTACTTTGTATTGTTTTTTGTCAGCGCCGGTGGCTTTGTTTGTTTGTTTAGGACAGGGTCTCACTGTGTAAATCCTCCTCACCTTAAACTCCATAGCAATCCTGCCTCATCCTCCTAATGCTGAGATTATAGGTGTGTGCACTCCCAGCCTGGGAACTTAAACCTCAGATGTGAAATGCAGTTAGGAAGGCAACAAAAGCTTTGCTCGGTCTGTGCTGTGAGGCCATGTTGCAACTTCACTTTCAGCCTTGGTCAAGCTTGCCTGTCCCTGGGTCAGTGATGGCATTGGTACCCTGACCAGGTTAAGATGGGTTCTCTACACTACAAAGACACATGCACTCCCACTGTGCTGGAACTCTGTGGTAGTGACACCCTCTTGGCACCCAGGCCTCTTAAATGAGGATGCATATGAGTGAGCATTCTGTTCTAGAGTTTAGCCTTGCTTGTTTCCTGTTCAGAACCTGTGCTAAACTGGGCCTGGAGGTGCAGCCCTTTAATCCCAGTGCTTGGGGGGTGGGGGTGGGGGGAGGCAGTGGAGCTCCTCAGTTCAAGGACACACACAGAACCAACCTCCTCAAAACAAAAATGTACCCATCAGCCTTTCCTTACAACCCACACCAGGGTTCACATTCTTAACAGTTGCTTCCCTTGAGCTTTCCTGGAACCTCACTGTGAAGCTGAGTTAGAAATACAAGACCCTAAACCAGGCACTGACAGCGCTCAAGAGGCAGAGGCAGGTGGCTCTGAGTTCATTGCTGGCCTGGTCAACAGTGAGTTTCAGGACACTTAGGACTACATAGTGAGACCCTGTCTCAAGAAAAAGGAGAGAATTTTAATAGTGCTTCAACACATAACTGGTTACAAGGTAGGTGGGTCCCAGAATCTGCCAGAGGTCAATGTAACTGTAGAGCATTGGGTGATGAGGTAACCAAGAATGCATTGCAGTCATGGAGATGCTCATGGGAACCATACTAAAGGAGGGAACCAAAAGAAGCGCTTACCTACTATGTGAGAGGCCTTGTGATCTATGGTGAGGGAGCATGGCTTCAGTTTCTGGTCTACAAAGTGGAGCTAGTATCTTCCCAAATGTCTGCCTTGCTCAGAATTTAAAGCAAGTTTTTAAAATAAAAAGATTATTTTAAGGTTTATTGCGTGTGACTATTTACCTTGAGTGCCACCCAAAGCAGCCAGGAAGTGTCTGGTCCCCTGGTGCTGGAGACCACTCCGGGTCCCCTATAAAGCAGCAAGTGCCCCATCCCAGAGTTACCTAAAGTGTGTTTAAAGCCATGGGTGGAGCTGGGTGGTGGTGGCGCACGCCTTTAATCCCACCAGAGACCAGTGGGTCTCTTGAGTTTGAGGACACTTAGGGTTACACAGAAACCCTGTCTCAGAAAACAGTATGAGTGGTGGTGCGTGTCAAGTGGATGGATCTTTAAGGCTGCCTTGATTTACCCACCAAGTTACTAGATTTCAGGTCAACCAGGATTACATGGTGAGACTGAAGTGATGGTTCCCTGTGACTTACCGCCCCCAAACAAGTTGGGGGGGGCTTACCTTGCCCCTTTTGTTTTAGTCACTAAATAAACCATGGATAGACTTCATGTCTCTAACGTGCTGCCATTTGGGTTTTAGTTTTAGAAAGTGGAAAATGTAGCCGCGCAGCAGTGGCGCACGCCTTTAATCCCAGCACTCGGGAGGCAGAGGCAGGCGGATCTCTGTGAGTTTGAGGCCAGCCTGGTCTACAAGAGCTAGTTCCAGGACAGGCTCCAACACTACAGAGACAACCCTGTTTCGTAAAAACAAAAGACTGCTTGGAAGCCCGGTGTGCTGATGCATGCCCCTAATCCCAGCACTCAGGAGGCAGAAGCTGGTCTACAAGAGTGAGTTCAAGGCCAAACATTGCTGTGTGGAGAGACCCTTCTCAAACACGATTTCAGGGAGCCTGAGTATGGGTCAGTGGCTAAGAACTCAGCCAGCTCCAGCATCTGACACCTACCTTCAGTGCTCTGGTAGAGAGTATAGATGCTGTCCTTCTCCGCACCCACAAGACAGTTGACAACTCTAATTGTAACTTTGGAGATGGCTCAGTAGGTAAGCTTCCTGCTGCCAAGCCAGAGCTTGATTAAGAGCCAGGATTTCTAGGGATTTGTTGTCGCTCAGTTTTGAACAGGGGGACCGGGTGGTGGTGGTGGCACACCCCTTTAATCCCAGCACTCAGGAGGCCAGGCTGGTCTAGAGTGAGTTCCAGGACAGCCAGGGATACACAGAAACCGTGTCTCAAAAAGTATGAATTTCACTTACATCATTTCGGAAACCGAGTTCTATCATAAAACCCAAACGACCGCAAAATTAGAAATGACATTTGGCTCTCTGGTTTATCAGTATCATCAGGAGGTGGCCCGTTACTGTGAGCAGGTGGTAAAATAGACTTGTTTCAATTACACAGAACATGGTATGCAGTTGAGATTCAACGTCCAAACCAAAATTCCTGGGCAGCATTGAGTCTCCCGGGAAGATTGGGTCCGGTTGAGACAGGTCAGAGCAGATGCAAAAAGATGAGTAAGGGAGGCAGCTGTCCAGACCCTCGGGTTCATGCGGGAGCCAGTCAACGCCCTCAGGATCTCTGCTGCGAAAGCCCTGGAGGTCAGGAACCCGCTGGGCCTCCGGCACGCTGGGCCGCTGGGCTGCCCCAAGCTGGCTCCCCCACTGTCGGGGACTGCGTGCACGAATCTAGGTTGGTGGTGCTGGACGATGCGGCCGAGCTTGCGTCCTCCCAGGGCTTGGGCCTCCGCGGAAGCAGCGACGCCGTCGGTTCGCCATGGGTGGCAGTAATGTGGCGTTTCTCCAGACCCGGCAGCTCCTGGCCCTCCTGGACCAGCTGCAGGAGCTGCGCCAGGGTCACCGAGGTCTGAGCCGGTTCGGCGGAAGCCGGTGCTCTGCTAGAGCTGCCGACAGGACCCCGCAGCTCCATGTCACGCCACCAGTCCAACCCCGGGACCAGACCACAAACACTTCCGTGGGACGTGGGAGCAACCATCTTCGCGGAAAGGGGAGGGGAAACCTCAGACTGTACCAAAAGGTCTAGCCCAGGTTAGACCTCCAGAACCCGAGCTGTTCCTGCCAAAGCTGCAGACTCGGTTAACCCACAGCTCACATTCCAGGAGCTAGGAAGAAAGGACGGGGGCGGTGAGGTGAGAGGGAGGAAGGAAGGAAAGAAGGAAGGGAAAGATAAAATCACACTTCCCTTCTGCACAGGCTTAGGCGCCAGCACAGGCTGCAGCAGGACCTGCTGAGTGTTTGTATTTGAGGTGTCCTCAGTCAGTGGTCCAGGCTGCGATTCTGTCTGCAGCTCCCAACCGTGTGCTCTCTCTTCATATTTCTTTTGGTAATTGTGGTACTAAGGATCAAATCCCACGGGTTTTTTTGTTTGTTTGTCTGTTGTTTGTTTTGTTTTTTGCTGTTGCTTGGGTGTTTGTTGCCTGTTTTGGTATTGATACAAGGGCTCTCACTGTCTCCCACAGTGTCGCTGAGCTACACATCCTGGCTCCAATGAATCAGGATTCTAAAGTCATCAAAGCTAGCCTGAACAGGATGCCGTGACCCATGCCTGTAATACCATATGCCCAGGCCGTGGAGCTAGCCTGGGCTACATACTGAAAGAGGTTAATAAATAATAAACAGCTTAATCTGGCACCTCCCCCCCAGAAATCAGTAAGTAACGCATAATTGGCGGAATTTAAAAACGACACAGCCTGATTGCCCTCACTGTAAGCAACCCTATGATGCCACCAGGCGGCTGAGATGACTCAGCAGGTAGGACTGTGCAGCCACCAGGCGGCTGAGATGACTCAGCAGGTAGGACTGTGCAGCTTTATCCCCAGCCCCATGATTTTTTTCAAGGTCTCATGTAGTCAAAGCTAGCCTTGAACTTACAATATATCACGAGATAGTCTTGATTTTTTTTCAATGTGTATGTGGTGTGAGGACACACAATGTACATGCGTGTGGAGGTGGATATCAGGAGTCATTCTATACCGTTCTTCTGCCTTATTTAATGATGTAGAGCCTCTTAAACAAACCTAGAGCTTGCTGATGTGGCTAGTCTCTTTAGCCAGTTCGCTCTGGGGATCCCGTGTCTTAATTGGGGCTTCTATTGCTGCGATGAAACACCATGACCAAAAAGCAGGTTGAGCAGGAAAAGGTTTATTTAGCTTACACTTCCACATTGCTGTTCGTCACTGAAGGAATTCAGGATGGAAACTCAAACAGGGGGCTGGAGAGATGGCGCAGCAGTTAAGAGCACTGGCTGCTAGTCCAGAGGTCCTGAGTTCAATTCCCAGCAACCACGTGGTGCTCACAACCATCTGTAATGAGATCTGGTTCCCTCTTCTGGCCTGCAGGCATCCATGCAGGCAGAACACTGTATACACATAATAAATAAATAAATAAAATCAATCTTAAAAAAAAAACCAAAAATCAAACAGGGATCAACTGACACAGAGGCCATGGGAAAAGTTGCTCACTGGCTTACTTCTCATGGTTTACCCAGAGGCTTTTTTTAAAAATATATTATTTATTTATTATGTATACAATGTTCTGCCTGCATGTATGCCTGCAGGCCAGAAGAGGGCACCAGATCTCATTACAGATGGTTGTGAGCCACCATGTGGTTGCTGGGAATTGAACTCAGGCTCTCTGGAAGAGAAGCCAGTGCTCTTAACTGCTGAGCCATCTCTCCAGCCCCCCAGCCTGCTTTCTTATAGAACCCAGGACCACATGTCCGGGGATGGTACCACCTGCCATGGTTTGGGCCCTCCTCCCCTGATCACTAATTGAGAAATTGAGAAAACTCCTTACAGCTGGATCTCATGGAGGCGTTTCCTCAGCTGAGGCTCCTTCCTCTCTGATGACTCTAGCTTGTGTCAAGTCGACACACAAAACCAGCCAGTACACCCCGTCTGGGTCTTCAAAGGGTAGAATTGCAATCAGGCTTCTGCATCTACCTGGCACTCCGTGGGTTTGTGGGGTTCCAACTCTGACCCTCACATATGCATGGCAGGTGCTCTGACTGTGACACCTCCCAGCCCCAGCTTTGACCTCCTGGCCCTTCTTCCTCCACCTCTCCAGTGCGGAGTGTACACCACTAGGCCCAGCCCTGTGTGGCCCTGGAAACTGAACACAGACGGCATCCATGTTTGCCAAGCGCTCTACAAGCTGAGCTCTGACTCCGGCCCCCCTGGCAGGCCCTTCCTTGTGCAGCGCCGGCCCTTCCATCTTAGGCTTCCCATACTGCAAAGCTGTGAAAATAACTTTCCTTTCTCTTTCTTTTTCTTTTTGAAACGGAAAACCGTGCCCTGGCCGTGCTCACTCTACCCCCGAGGTATATCCTCAGCACAATTGCTTTTTTTCATGAATGACCTAGTCTGTGGGATTCTCTCATCGCAGCGTAAACAGAGTGATTCCTATTACTATCAATTGAAGGCATCTCCATGCATGTATTAACAGAGAACATGTGGTGTGCACAGTGCCAAATCTTGGCATAAAGGTCCCTGGCCTAGAGACAGCACAGCCTGCCAGGCACAAAAGACACCTGATATTTGATAAAGAAGCAAAAAATATCAGATGGAAAAAAGAAAGCATATTCAACAAGTGGTGCTGGCATAACTGGATATCAACATGTAAAGTGTGAAAAAATCCCACGCCAGTTTGGACTTATTATTAAAAGGGTTATTTATTTGAGGGCAAAAAACTTACAGAACACCCGTCCTACATGACCAGGAAAGGAGTCTAGTTGGCCGGAACCAGAGTCCGAAGCAAAAGAGTGGGCGGAGGGCTGCCGCTGCTTTTTAAAATTAAAGAGACCATGCTCCAGTGGGCTGGTATCTTAAAGGCTATTGGCTGAAGGAGCGGAAGGAGTTCCCACAGCACCACCCCCTTTTGTTTAAGTAAGAGAGTTCTAAACCTACTACAAAATTATATACAATAAGAACAAATATCCTATTCTAACTAGCTTAAGTCTTGTATAATAAATAACTTGGCCAAGTCATGAGAGGAAAGTAACTACATTTATCTAGTCTTCAACCCCATCGAAGATCTGAGACGGGAAATAACATTACCTGAGTAATTAGAAAGTGCAATTAAGCAACTTCCAAAATATGCAACAAATCACAGAAACAACTGGCTACCTGGGCAATCACCCAAAGTCACGTTTGCAGCGTTGAAGCAACCAACTTTGGATGAGGCCTAGAAAAACTGACAGATTATTTTTAAAGAGAAAAAAATTTTCAAAACCGTTCCTACCCTGTCTTGGCAAGATTTGACAGTTCTTCTTATCCATTTCCGGAAACTATGTATTTTGTCAGTAGTTGAGGTATGGGCAGTTCCTTGCCCAGAGGCCGGTTTTGCTAAGAAGAAGACAAGCTCCAAGTGGAGTGTCTTTGGTGCTCAACAATCTCTCGGGAATAGATCGGTGTTGCCAGGAGCGATTGTGTCTCACTACCACAGAACTCTAGGTTAGATTAAATGCCATTTTCTACTGCTCTTTGAAGAGGTTGAAGATTATCTATTTGTACAGAATATAATCTCTACGTATCTAAAAACCTGATTAGTCTAGCTATAAATATGACAAACATAGATGACTATTAATCTATAATTCTTAATACCTATCTAACTTAAAGACTAAGACAATAAACAACTGTGCAATGAATGAGGACAATGACCTCCAAATGTAACAATGTACAAGTATACACTGCAATATGGTAAATATATATATATCAATATATAAACAATATATAAGTATCTTAATCAGAGGTAAAAAATGTATGCTTCAATATGTTAAATATATATATCAATACATAAAAATGTTTTAAACAGGTAGAAGCATGCATGCATACAATATTCAATATAGTTTAACTTTGTATCCAATGTAATTGTCTATAAACAATAACTCACAAATACCAATCTATTATCCCATCAGTCCAATTTCCTCCCTTTTTTCTTTTTCTTTTTCAAAAAGATCCCTGAGCTTATAAAATTCCTCCCCCAACCCTCAACCATATACCAACTATAATCAACCCCTAAATGATGTCCCTAAGTCTGAGGACAAACTGTGCTGGGAGAGGGGACGTTGTCCTCTAGAATTACTTCCAGCTGTTATGGGAGTGACATTCTTTCTAGGGGATCCTGTGAAAGGAAAATGATGCTTAAATTTCAAGATCAATGTCTGGTAAAATTGCAAATAGTCTCTGAGTATTTTGTGGAGGTCTGGCCAGAATGTTGTAAAAGATGTGCACCATTTCAGCTAACCAAGTTGGAACCATCTTGTGTAGCTGGTACCCAAAACAGGTCTTGTAGTAGTGCTATCAGTATCATGACGTCATATCAAACAGGTGGAGTTGTTGTTATGGGGCCCCATCTTCTTCCTGGAAACTTCAAAGATAGCTGCAGGAAAATTTCATCGTTCATTGTGGAAAACTTAAACATTATTTATATAGACATATATGGTTGTATATATTCAATGAAAGGCATGATAAAGACCAAAATAGATATGAAGGAAAGCAAAGATGTTTTCTAAATTCATTTTTCTTCCTGTCCCATATCATGGCTCTTGACATGAGGCACAAACCCCAGAAACTATGAGTTTGTCTCTTAACAAGAGGCTTGGAATTAGAGAGGGACTGAGCCAGAGTCCAACTCCAAAACCAGCTCTATATACTTATGAATATAAATAAACAAAAAATATGTGTAAACATTATTACTTATGGAACCTATTCGATTTTCTTGGTGATCCATATTGGGTAGTAATTTTTTCCATCTGTCAGTATTCAAATATCGAGGATCCCTTGAATTTTTTGTTTTTGAAGATGAGTGTTGGCCTGAGGGGGTAAGAACAGAACCCTGCCCCCATTCTATATGTTTTTCTTACCACCTGTATGATTATCATCATTGTGGATGAGTTGTCATTTCTCCTTTCCAAGAGGTTTCTCCTCTTCAAACTGAACCTTTATTAATTTTGATGTTATCCACAATTTTTCTTCTCCTGTGGAAACAAGAGCAAAACCCCTTCCCCAATGCAGCACATCTCCTGGCTTCCATTGCAAGGTCAGCACATCCTTGAAATAAACTGGTTGATTTAGTTCAGCAGACTTTTCCATTATCCAATGTCTTTCTGCTGCTGTTGTCCTTTTCTCATTAGCGATAAGAAAATTCAAGGTTAATAAGGCATTATGTAATCTATTTCTGGGGGCATTTTCCACCGTTTTCTGTTTATTTAATTTATTCTTTATAGTTCGATTTGATCTTTCTATAACTGCTTGACCTGTAGGATTGTGAGGTATACCTGTAACATGCTTAATATTATAATAAGCAAAAAACCGTTTCATTTTCCTAGAGACATAAGCTGGACCATTATCCATCTTTATTTGTGCAGGTATACCCATGATGGCCATAACTTCTAATCAATGTGCGATTACTGAATCAGCTTTTTCTGAGCTTAAAGCAATTGCCCACTGAACGCCTGAATAAGTGTCAATGGTGTAATGTACATATTCTAATTTTCCAAATTCTGCAAAGTGAAACACATCCATCTGCCAGATTTCATTCCTTTGAGTACCCTTCGGGTTGGTCCCTGCAGGTAGCGGTGTTTGGTTATATAAAGAGCAAGTAGGGCATCTCTTTATAATCTCCTTAGCTTGTTGCCATGTAATAGAAAACTTTTTCTTTAAACCTTTGCTATTGACGTGATGTTTTTAATGAAATTCTGAGGCCTGCAACATGCTTCCAATCAATAATTGATCAATTTCCACATTACCTTGTGCTAGAGGACCTGGCAGACCCGTATGGGATTGGATGTGTGTTATGTACATCAAACAAAGCCTATTCCTGATTATGTCTTGTACCTGTATAAACAATAAAGTCAATTCTGTATCATCTGGTATAAATTCAGTGGTTTCAATATGCAAGATAACTCTTTCTGCATATTGTGAATCAGTCACTATATTAAGAGGCTCTTTAAAATCCCTTAGCACCATAAGAATGGCATATAATTCTGCCTTCTGGACAGAAGTATAAGGGCTTTGTTCCACTTTACTCAATTCGTCTGATTTGTAACCTGCCTTCCCTGATTTATTAGCATCAGTATAAAATGTATGGGCTCCAATTATTGGAGCATCACATACAATTCGAGCAAGAATCCAAGAAATTCTCTTTTTAAGGTTAAGTCTACCACTTTTGGGATAGTTGCTATTAATTTCTCCCAAAAAATTAGCACAAGCCCTTTGCCATAGTTCATTGTCTTCCCATAAACTTTTTATTTCATCAGGAGTGAAAGGCACTATAATTTCTGCTGGGTCTATACCTGCTAGTTGATGAAGTCTCAGTTTACCTTTTATAATTAATTCAGAGACCTGTTCTACATAAGTTTTTAATTTTTTACTTGGTTTGTGTGGTAAAAAGATCCATTCTAAAAATAATATCTTTCCTCTGCATTAAAATTCCTGTAGGAGAAATTCTGGAAGGCAATATGACTAGGATACATCTAAGATTTGGGTTCACCCTATCCACATGTGCCTCCTGTAATTTTTCCTCAACCATTGTCAGTTCCTTTTCTGCTTCAGCTGTTAATTCTCTGGGACTATTCAAATCTTTATCACCATCTAAGGTTTGGTTAAATGAATTATTAGATTAGGTGTTATCCCAACAGCTGGTCATAGACTGGAAATGTCTCCTAACAATCTTTGAAAGTCATTAAAAGTCCATAACCAGTCTCTCCTAATTTGTGCCTTTTGTGTCCTAATTTTCTGTAAACCTATTCTGTAACCTAGGTAATTGACAGAATCTCCTCTTTGAATCTTTTCAGGAGCAATTTGTAATCCCCATTTAGGCAAAATTATCTTTACTTCCTCAAACATTCTTTCTATAGTATCTATGTTTGAATTGGATATCAAAATGTCATCCATGTAATGGTAAATTATAGACTTAGGGAATTGCTTACGAATTATTTCCAATGGCTGACTTACAAAGTATTGACACAGGCTAGGGCTATTGAGCATCCCCTATGGGAGGATAGTCTACTGGTATCTCCTAGTAGGCTGAGAGTTATTATAAGTAGGCAATGTGAAGGCAAATTTTTCTCTATCCTTTTCTTGTAAAGGTATAGTAAAGAAGCAATCCTTTAAATCAATAACTATAAGAGGCCATCCTTTGGGTAACAGAGAAGGCAAAGGAATTCCAGACCATAGAGGGCCCATAGGTTGAATTATCTTGTTGACAGCCCTTAGATCTGTCACCATTCTCCATTTGCCAGATTTCTTTTTTACAATAAACACAGGAGAATTCCAAGGACTAGTTGACTCCTCAATATTTCGAGCATCTAATTGCTCCTGTACCAATTGTTCTAAAGCCTGCAATTTATCTTCAGCTAGAGGCCATTGCTTAACACATATTGGCTTCTCAGTTAGCCATTTTAAAGGTAGGGCTGTTGGTAACTCTAAAGGTTTGTTAGTTACTTTATCTTCTTGTACAGCCTGAATGGCTGGTGACCTTTGTGCATAGTACCTTATTACATCCTTCCCAGAATTATGAGTTCTTGGGACTGCAGGAATGTTAATCTGGGTATTCCATTGCTGTAGTAGGTCACAGCCCCATAAATTTATTGCAATATCAGCTACATATGGCCTTAGCTTTCCTCTTTGACCTTCTGGCCCAATACAATTAACCCATCTCGTGCTTTGTTTAACTCGAGATATGGTTCCAAATCCTAGTAATTGAACATCTGCCTCTTGAAGAGCCCAATTTGGATGCCAAGATTCTGGAGTGATGATACGCACATCCGCTCCTGTGTCTACCAAGCCAACAATCACAATTCCATTTATACACACTCTCAGCTTTGGTCTCTGATCATTTATAGACGTTTGCCAAAATATATGCTTCTTATTTCCTATTTGAATTTCTGACTTACCCTCCAAATTTGAGCCATCATTTAGAACCTTATGGTCTTGCACATAAGCTTCTAGAGTTTTTAATTTTCCTGGTGTGACATGTCCTCCACGGTTACTGGGACCGACTGGGCCACTTTTGGCTTGGGGGCCTGCAAGAGGCCCCTCAGGGAGTTTCCTGATGGTATCAGGTTGCCTTGTCTGTCAGTTGTTGATCTGAATTCATTGGTCCAATGTCTTCCTTTACCACACCTCCTACATATACCTGAAGGCCAAGGTTTCCTATTCCTGCCATTCCCAGGTGAAGTGTTATTCCTAGAAATTCCTTGCCTGCAATCCCTTTTAAGGTGTCCTAATTTATCACAATTAAAACATTTGGCAGGTTGATGTCCCCTCATCGCTTTGGAAATCGTTTCTCTGACCAAAGATTCATCATTGTAATTAAAGGTCTGAAAATGCTGGATCCATTCATCCATAGGTGCTGATTTAGACCTTAAAGGCCCAATTATCTTTTTGCAGTCTAAGTTTGCATTTTCAAAAGCCACTATTCAAGAATTAGTCGTCGGGAGCTGGAGAAATGGCTCAGAGGTTAGGAGCACCGATTGTTCTTCCAGAGGTCTTGAGTTCAATTCCCAGCAACCACATGGTGGCTCACAACCATCTGTAATGAAATCTGATGCCCTCTTCTGGCCTGCAGGCACACATGCAGACAGAACACTGTAAACTAACTAACTAACTAAATAAATAAATCTTTAAAAAAAAAAAAAAAGAATTAGTCGTCTAGCTTCTGGGTCTGTTACTACTATGTTCAAAACCTTAATTAATCTTTGCAAAAAGTCAGTATAGGGTTCTCCCTGTCCCTGCCTAGAGTATATGACTCTACTTTTTCCCTAGTTCTGGTATTCTATCCCAGGCATTCAAGGCTGCTTTGTGGCATAGGGACAATACTTCTTCATCATAAAGAGCTTGGACCTGTGGATCAGCATAAGCTCCTACACCAAGAATTTGATCCTGGGAAACCTCCACACCTTTTGCCCTTCCTTGCTGTTCCATATGTTTGGATTCTTCTCTGAAATAAACGCCAAACATCAAGGAAGGGGGATCTTCCAACACTGATGATGCTAACTGGGAGAAATCATGAGATATAGCCCTGACATTAGAAGCCCAAGTTCTTATCATTTCATTAACAAAGGTAGAGTGCAAGCCATAATTAATGACGGCTTGCTTAATTTCCTTTAGGTCATTCATTCTTACTGGCATCCATCTAGCTTTTTTGGCTCCCTTTGAGCCTTTAGAAGTTGATGCTTTGTCAGAATAAATTACAGAGTATGTCGCTAAAACCCTAGGTAAACCAGTTCTGACAGCTGGTGGTGGCATTGTATCCTGTCCTTGAGTCTTCTCATCCAGTTCATCAGCTCTGCTAATTTCCTCAATCATTTCAAATGTCTCACATAAGGCCTGAATCTCCTGACCTGCAAAAGTTTCTAGTGATTTCCCTATGGCATCAATTTTCTGGTTCTCATTCTGCACCTGTGATTCCAAGGTCTTAATGTTTCTTTTCAAAGATAACATCGCCTCCTTGAACTGCCCCCGGATATTGTGTAAGTTGCCATCCTGGAGGTATATTCTGTCTGTTACCTTATCAAAACTCTGTGATAACTTCTGAAAGTCAAATTCAACAGCCTGGACACTTTCAGGTAAGATCCTAGTACCCTTAGATAAGGAGTTAATTTTGCCTATCATTGTAGTAATCCTATCAATTAATGCCATATACTTCCATAATGATATAATATGAAGAAGAGAACTGAGACCTAATAACCAGTAAATTGAGGTACCTCCAAGGTCATAGAGGCTTCGTGTGATTTCTTCCATAGTGGCAGGAAAACCGCGGCTGGAGTCCCATTAAAAACAAAACCTGCCATTTTACCTGTTAACCAGCAGATGGCGGTGTTTCCAAGTCGCGACTGGAATCAATGGAATGGTGTCAGGAAAGATCCTGTGGTACTCGAGAGGTTAGATGTACACAGAGGAAGAAAACCCAGAGTCCAGCTGTGCGGTAGTGGCGCACGCCTTTAATCCCAGCACTCGGGAGGCAGAGGCAGGTGGATCTCTGTGAGTTCAAGGCCAGCCTGGGCTACAAGAGCTAGTTCCAGGACAGGCTCCCAAAGCTACAAAGAAATCCTGTCTTGAAAAAACAACAACAAAAAAAAGATTTAATAGCAGCCCATAGTTAATAATCTTGAAATGCTAGAATTTACTTGGCATCCTATAAAAGGAAACAGAATATTTTGGAGATGGCAATGGTGGACTTAGTTTCTCATAAACTTTAGCCATCCTGACCCACATTTAAGGGGTCCAGAAAACGTTCCTCTAACTAAATCATCAAGAAATGTAGAGGTAACCAAACAAGTGGAAGACTTGTATGACAAGAACTTTAAATCTTTAAAGAAAGAAATTGAAGAAGACACCAGAAAGTGGAAAGACCTCCAATGCTCTTGGGTAGACAGAATTAACATAGTAAAAATAGCAATCATACCAAAAGCAATCCACAGATTCAATGTAATGCCCAGCAAAATTCTTCACAGACCTCGAAAGAACGGTACTCAACTTCATATGGAAAAGCAAAAATCCCAGGATAGCCAAAACAATCCTATACAATAAAGGATCTTCTGGAGGCATCACAATCCATGACTTCAAACTATATTACAGAGATACAGTACTGAAAACAGCCTGGTACTGGCATAAGAACAGACAGGAGGACCAATGGAACCGAATCGGAGATCTGGATATCAATCTGCACACCTTTGAACACCTGATTTTTAACAAAGAAGCAAAAAATATCAAATAGAAAAAAGAAAGCATAGTTAACAAATGGTGCTGGCATAATTGGCTATCAACATGTAGAAGAATGAAAATAGATCCATATCTATCACCATGCACAAAACTCAAGTCCAAATGGATCAAAGACTTCAACATAAAGCCAGCCACACTGAACCTTATAGAAGAGAAAGTGGGAAGTACTCTTGAATGCATTAGCACAGGAGACCACTTCCTAAATATAACCCCAGCAGCACAGACACTGAGAGAAACAATTAATAAATGGGACCTCCTGAAACTGAAAAGCTTCTGTAAAGCAAAGGACACGGTCAACAAGACAAAACAACAGTCTACAGAATGGGAAAAGATCTTCACTAACCCCATATCAGACATAGGTCTGATCTCCAAAATATACAAAGAACTCAAGAAATTGGTCATCAAAAGAACAAATAATCCCAGACTGGAGAGATGGCTCAGGTCCTTCTTCCAGAGGTCCTGAGTTCAATTCTCAGCAACCATATGATGGCTCACAACCATCTATAATGAGATCTGGTGCCCTCTTCTGGCATGCTATCAGATACACAGACAGAACATTGTATACATAATAAATAAATAAATAAATCTTTGAAAAAAAAACGAACAAATAATCCACTTAAAAATGGAGTACATCCTGTCATTTCCATTCTTTTTGTTTAGAATCAGAATAAAGTTGTATTTCAAATAACTAAAAAAAAAAAAAAAAATGGAGTACAGACCTAAAGAGAGAACTCTCAACAGAGGAATCTCAAATGGCTGAAAGACACTTAAAGAAATGTTCAACATCCTTAGTCATCAGAGAAATGCAAATCAAAACAACTCTGAGATTCTGTCTTACACCTGTAAGAATGGCCAAGATCAAAAACACTGATGACAACTTATGCTGGAGAGGTTGTAGGGAAAAGGGAACACTTCTGCATTGCTGGTGGGAATGCAATCTGGTACAACCCCTTTGGCAATTTCTCAGAAAATTAGGAAACAACCTTCCTCAAGACCCAGTAATACCATTTTTGGGTATATATCCAAAGGATGTTCAATCGTGCCACAAGGACATGTGCTCAACTATGTTCATAGCAGCTTTATTTGTCATAGTCAGAACCTGGAAACAACCTAAATGCCCCTCGGTCGAAGAATGGATAAAAAAAATGTGGTACATTTCCACAATGGAGTACTACACAGCAGAAAAAAATAACGACAGCTTGAATTTTGCAGGAAAATTGATGGAGCTAGAAAACATTGTTTTGAGTGAGGTAACCCAGACACAGAAAGACAATTATCACATGTACTCACTCATAGGTGGTTTATAAACATAAAGCAAAGAAAGTCAGCTTACAAACCACAATCCCAGAGAATTTAGACAACAATATGGACACTAAGAGAGACTTACATGATCTAATCTACATGGGAAGTATAAAAACACAAGAACTCCTGAGTAAATTGGGAGCTTGGGGACCTTGGGGGAGGATTGAAGGGGAGGGGAGAGACAGGGAGGGGAGCATAGAAAAATGTAGAGCTCAATAAATAGCAATTTTAAAAAATGTAGAGATGAGCAGGGGTTGGTGGTGCACGCCTTTAATCCCAGCATTTCGGAGGCAGAGGCAGGTGGATTTCAGTGAGTTTGAGTCCACCCTGGGCTACAGAGCAAGTTCTAGGACAGGCTCCAAAGCTACACAGACAAACCCTGTCTTGGAAAGCAAGGAAGGAAGGAAGGAAGGAAGGAAGGAAGGAAGGGAGGGAGGG
>PVIU01009811.1:0-73695 GCA_004026605.1 Ondatra zibethicus | reverse complement strand
TCTCTGACCTGGGAACTTCATGGCGGGCAGATCTCTCTAACTCTGTCCCTTTCCCAGCATTCTGTTCTCTTTATCTTGACTATCTAAGTCCTGCCCTATCAGAAGGCCAAGGCAGTTTCTTTATTAACCAATAAAAGCAACCCAAATACAGAAGGAGCCTCCTACACCATATATGCATATATATATATTTGAAAGAATTTTGTTGTGAGAAAGACTTTAATGATTGAGAGTTAAAATGTATTTTTTCCAAATGTAAGTAAAGTGGAGGGTGTTACTTTTCAATATATAATATCTGATATATTTATAATCAATATATAATAAAATAATGCCTGATCATATACATATATTAAAATTTAAATTCAAATATTTCAAAATTTTAATCAGGTAATAGTTACATTAATGAAAGAAAATACCCATGGCAAGAATAGACAAATGCAAAAAAAAATCCCAAAAAACAGATGTATTCAGTTTGAGGTATGTTGTTTCATTATTGGAAATGATTGAAGATTTGAGCTGTTTCTCAGTTATTTAAAGAGGCTATCTATATTTATTTCTATATTCATTGAAAAATTATGTGAAATAAATTGCTTGACAACTTTCAAAGTGATAGATTAGTTGCTATCGACTTAATTCTCACAATGGCCCAAATATATAAACATAGAATAAAAGTTGCTTTAATCTGACACTCTGAAAAGTTAATTTCTGCATTTTGCAGAGATAGAAACAACCTCATACAGCTTATAATAAGAAAATAAAGTTTGGAAATAAGTTCAGGTTCCAGATTCCTTAGCCCATGCTCTACAAAGCAGCATGAATCCATATTTTTCTTCCTTCCTTTTACTTCCCATATACACTAGCTGTTTGGAATTTTACTTATACATATGTTGTATGTATACCATAAATGCTATGTGTATGTATATTTATTTTTGGTGGATATTTATTTTAGTAATAGCCAAGTTAAACTGATTGATTTACCACATTATTTCTAATAACCTTGAATTTGCATGTTTGTGGTGAATCCTGATTTGGTTATTGTGTAGTGTTCACCTGAGGATGAACACTAACCAGACAGTGAAATGCACTGACAAAAAGATTCATTTTAACTACATAATCATTGCAGATACTTTTTTACTTATGCTTTTTAAAAATAATTTTTTATTTAACGTGTGTGAGTGTTTTGCCTCCTTGTATGTCTGTGCATCACAGACATTCTCCAGAGTACACATGAGGGGTCAGGTGGCCTGGAATTGGAGTTAAAATGTTTTTAGTTCGCCGACTTTGCTGGGAATGAAACCCAAGTTCTCTGGATGAGAACCCTGGAACCCTGAAACCATTTCCCCATCCTCACAAAATTAACGAGTTTAAAATCTTTAGTGTGAGTTAGTAACCTAAAGAACTAAAAAAACTGCTTGGTACTTCTATCCTCAAGGTTAGCAGAATAGAGACCATGGGAAGCGAATGTTTAGAGTGAGTCTCACAGCAGGAAAATTTGAGCATGAAGACTCTCAGGTAGTATAAAACTGCCCCTAGCTGGGAACAGGGAGGCTTTTTCTACTTTTCAAGCCTGATTTTGAATTACCACCCATATTAAGGAAGAGAATCTGCTTCATTCAATCTATGAATTTAAATGTCTATTTCATCCAAAACAGTTTCTCAGAAATATAACAGTTTTAATTAAATACATGAAGAGGTTAACAGAAAAGTTGACATATGAAATTGCTCATGATATTCGTGACTCAGAAGCTTGTGAATAGCAACACAATATTCTACTTGTTCATTTCATTTGGAAAATTCAGATTAATGGTTATGAGGAATATTTTAGTTTTGAGTTCACTTTTTGTCATTCCCCTTTCTAATGGTGGTATTATGCTCACATCATAAACTAAGAACTACCTCTGTTCTATATATTAAAATAATTTTTAGGGCATTACTGTGCTTTATTGCCCTAAACTACAATAACACTATTGACTTTTTTAAGCATTATGTCCTATGATATGACATCATCAACTTTTATATTATCTGTAGAATCTTGATGGCTGTCATTTTTCATTAGTCTTATTCACAATTTTGGTATACCTTTTCATATTCTAAGTCAATTCTAAAAAATTTTATATTTGAATTATGAAAAAGACAAAACCAACCAGGCAGAGCTGCACACAGTGATGTATGTGATGGTCCTGAATCAAAAGTTTCACTCCCTTCTCCTTGGTCATTATACACCTAGCACAGTAATTCATTCACTAACCAGGAAAATTGCCCAAGCTTTGGAGTAACCAACTGATACTGTGGTTCTTTGATGTATGCATGATTCATTGAATCATTTACCACATGGTTTAATCCAACCTCTACCCCTGACCCCAGAAATTGGAAGGTGGGGTTGATTTTTATTGTTTCTCAAAGACCTCATCATGCAGTCACATGGGTGCTCTTTCTGGTATTCCCTTATGGATGTCTGGTGCCTGATGAAGGCTGAAGAATGAATCAGACACCTAGGAACTGGAGTTAGCTAGTTAGCAATAATTATTATCTTAAATGTCATTACTAGAAACAAAATCCAAGTCCTCCTCAAAAGTAGCAAGTGCTTTAAACTGCTGAGCTATCTTCCAGTCCCCAAACAGCCATCTATAAATACATTTAAGAACTTTCTATGATCTAATTTAAATTATGTATATATAACTTTGTTACTATTTTAATTTGAAATCTGTTAAGAGTAAAACTTCCCTAAGAAATTTCTTCTAATACATATTATATAAACATACTACTATAACAATTTGCAGTTGCTAAGAAATTGTGTTTCAGTTAACAAACTGTAATATTTATGCCATCTATTTTAGTTAACTATTACGGTAAACTTAACTTTTTAAAGAACATTGTTGCCAAAAGATTTTAATGATTGAGAGTTAAAATGTATTTTTTCCAAGTGTAAGTAGAGGGTGTTATTCTACAATAATTTATCACATTCTGCTTCCTTTATATTCACATTCTATGAATCACTCTTTATTTTTTATCCACATGTGTTGAGTTGTGCTCAATAATAGGAAATACATTCAAAGGAACTTCTAAATTAATTTGGGTAAAATTCAGAAAATTGAATGCAGTTTAATATTTCATTAAAATTGTGTGTGGTAAGTGCACACATGATTTCTAATTACAATGGTTTCCACAAAATCTAAATGAGTAGAAACTCCATATATATGTGTATGTGTATATATATTGTATGTATATATGCATATTCACTACTGAACTCGAAGTAAAATTACAAATGTTTCTCTTAAGTTGGACAAGAAAATTTCTAATTTTATCTTTACTCTTCATTATGTTATAATGATGGGTTTTGAATGAAAGAGGAAAAAAGAAAATGTAAAAAAGTAATAAACACTATTTCTCATTATTTTGCTTGAAAATACATCATTAGTACTCCATGACAGTTGAAACTACTGAAAAGAATACAGCAATTTCAAATAGACCGCCCAAATAAAAGTCCAGTATAGAACACTTCCTGATTTCTTGATGCAAATTCTTATATGGTTTATATAATTATTAATTTTATGATTTTGGTTAAGATCCTCAATTCAAAAATTAAAGGAGAAATGAGAAGAGAGGAATAAAGAGGAGAGAGATTAGGCAGTTATTGAAGGAAAAGAGAATGAAATGGAGGAGGAAGAGAACAGAGCAGAGACTAAAAGGAGCAGTGGACATAGATGCTGCTGCTGCTGCTGTTGCTGTTGTGCCCATAAGCAATCATCACTAAAATCCAGATGTCAAATCTATCTAAAAAAGGAGATTGTTACACCTTGCATACATAACTTCATTCTAATTATCTAATTTCAAAATCAATGATTTACTCTAATTTCAACACACAAAAAATATTTTGTTTTAATTTCGACTTTGCAACAATCATAAATTTAGCTGAAGAGGTCTTATTGATGCTTCTTTTTTCAAATAGCAATTTATCATGCTTCTGTGGAGAACGCAGAGCTGTTCTATCATTTTTGAATGTTAACGTCAATTTTTTGGTAGTTGGAAACAGAAATATGTGGCACTCACTGCAGTTTATTGAATTTAACCTGAACTGTAAGGAATGGAAAATCTTTTTAGAGTGAGATTCTTGGTAAATAGCTGCAGAACCACAGTATTGAGTCATTCTACTGAGTCAATGCCAAGCTGAATTCTTGGACAATATTTAGGTGAGGCTGTTTCCTGGTCAAGTAGCAAGGTAGGCATGGACAGGAAGACACGTGTTCTTTGGTTATATTTGTCAGCGTGGTTTACTTGTATATTATCACTTCCATCTGAACATTAGGCACTATGGTTTTAATAGAATATTCACTTCAGTGAATCTTTGTATTCTTAGCTCCATCTGAAAACCAGTAAGTGTTTTATTCTAATTGTTTTGCCCAGGCTCCTTTTCATAAAATTATTGTGTTCTAAATGTTTCATGTGAAAACAAATGCCATGTTTTGAGCTAATTAATTAGAGCTCATGAAAATTAATACAAGTTTTTAAACTAATATTTACAAAACTCAAACACTTAACATGACTCTAAGAATTGATTGATGACACTTCTTTTCCGTCCTGTTTGTCTGATATTTAGAGTTTTCCTAGTGTAAATAGGAGAAATAAAATGTTTTGTTTTGACAGATAAACAACCAAAACTCTTTGTCTTGGGCAGAGTTAAGTACTTTTATAAATCTAATCTATGAAAAAACTTGCGCATTCTCATTCCCAATTTAGACATGGTGGTCTAATAAATCTACTTTGCTATTAGAGTAATACCAGATCTTAAGTGTTTTTCTCAGTGGTGTCAAATTTGGCTTTGTTATTTGAATTATTAAATAAAACTAACTATAATCTGATAATCTATACTGCTGATATTGCATGTAAACTTTTTCATGGTGATTTCACAAAACAGCTCCTTATCTTCTTTGGTGTAGGAGGGTCCTCAGGGATGATTTGGGAGTCCCCTCTGTGTGTTGTGACTACCATTAATGAATAAAGAAAACTGCCTTGGCCTTTTGATAGGGCAGCCCTTAGGTGGGTGGAGTAGACAGAACAGAATGCTGTGAGAGAGAAGGCAGTGAGGAAGACGCCGTGCTTCTCCAGCACAAGATGGACACTGATTAGACTCATGATGGTAAGCCACAACTCAAGTGGCAATACACATTAATGGAGATGGGCTAAAATAATATGTGAGAGTTAGCCAATAAGGGGCTGGAGATAATGGGCCAGGCAGTATTTCAATGAATACAGTTTCTGTGTAATTATTTCTGGTATAAGCTAGCCAGGCACCGAGAGCCGGGCAGGACAAAACAAGGGGCCCTACGCCAGAAATGCAGCCCGAGCCCCTCATTACTACACTTCTTCACATGAGAAACTGAAGAATTATTTTCTTTAAATAATTCTTTAATGTTTTCTTCAGTGATAATCCTGGGAATATAGTGTTGCTACAGATAAAAGGCCCTTGGATCATAGGTTGTTAACATAAAAAGTCCAGAAAAAGATGACATTTTCTCTTGGACAAATACACATGAAATAAGAAACTAAAGATATCTCAAATACAAGGCATAAGACCTTAAAAGGCAAAATATTGCTTATTTTACTGTAAGTTGAGTAACATGGATAATGTCTTAAAAGTAAATACATGAAAAATTTTGCACTAGGTTTAGGAAACATTCCTTTGGTTATAGCTAGTTTCTTCCACAACTCAAACTATGAGATTCTTGGTAATGAGTCATTTATTTAGTTATTTTTTTTAGAATGAGCAGATTATATATAGGAATATATTTGTCCATATACACATATGCATGTAGTAACAATGAATGAAAATAGAGTGCAAGAGATTTATTTTTACTGTATATTAATATATATCAACATCTCTACTAAGGTAAGGTCTTTCTAAGGATTTTTAACAGTTTTCTTAGTATTGTTTGCTTTACCAAATGTTTAAGAAACACTGTTGATGGTATACTTTCCTACAGTTATAACCTATGATTTAATGATATTCTGAGTTTGCATAATGCAATTTAAAATAACTGTATAAACTATAATATATGTACAGTTTCACATAAATACATATGAATATACAATCCCATTTTAACATATGAACTTTAAAAAGATAGTTGTTTTTTGATCTGATAATTGAGATAATTATGAATTTTTGTAAGAAATTTTACTGGGATGTTTAATATGGATATGTTTTTTCAAAAACCAACTTTGGAGAAGATTATTTTATTTTGATGGGGGGGTGGAAGTTAGGTTTGATAGTATGGATTCTGAATATTCATGTAGCTTGATAGATACAGTAGAAGTATTTTAGAAATGATTTTTAAATTGAGTATGAAGAACTTCAAAAGTTCATCTTATACTATTGGAGAGAAATCACAGTCTCAAGTATGTTTTAGCTGACTCTCGTAGTATCAAGAGGAAGAAACTGAGACAAAGAACTCCTAAGTGAATTTACTTTAATATTAAGCACCTAGCAAGTGACAGAGCCAAGATTTTTACTCAGGGCTCCTGCATCCTACAAATCAAAAGTGCTTTAGTACTCCTTCAAGAAAATAGATCATGAATTATTCTGTAAGCTATCCAGAAAGACAGATTCTCTAATTTCCTTCCTGTCGTGATAGTAGGTACAAATATTTGTGTCCATTAGACTACTGATTTTCCCTTACTAATCTGTGATTCATTTCATGTCTAATAATGCAACAGTTTTATTCAAATAAAAGCAAACAGATATTTACAACCATGCATCCACATGCATGTATTCACTGGATTACTTTATTTATTTATAGCCAATACAAATAAAAGTTCTCCCAACCAGTCCATTGACTTACGCTTTGCAAAGGGTATGCTGAGAGGCATATTCGGTCACTTCTGGAAAGCCTTTATAAAAATTGAAATTACGGATAGCAACGAACCCTAGTAAGATTAGTTAGATGAAATCAATACCCTTCTGCTGACACAGATATTAATATCTTGGCAGAAGAATTGTCTCCATATAAGACAGGCAACCCGCTTGGTTTTAAGACCACTGAGAATTCACTGCTTTTAAAACTGAACGAGTGACATGTTGTGTTTATGTCTCTGTGTCCATCTGTCTGTCTGTTTCTGTCTGTCTGTGTTTGTGTGTGTTGTGTATATGTATGTGTTTGTTTTCCACTTGCTCAATATACTGTTAGCTTCAGAAAAATTTAAGTAGCTATTTTTTGTTCTAAATCAACCATATTTTCTTTTATTGCCATAAAGGTATACCATGATTATTTTAATTGACAATAAAACATTTAACCTGTTTCTTGACATTTCACAGCAATATATTATCAGGTCAACAAATAAAGTGGATCAATAAGGGGTAGTTGACTGAGGTTTTTATTTTATTTTTTCCCGTAACCTTTTATTTTACCCTGTAAATCCTTTCTATTCTAAGGATGCCTTTATATAATTTTTCTACTTTATAATGATATATTTCTCATCTCTGAATATTAACAAGAAAGAAAAAGACAAAATGGCATTTATTAATGCATTTGAGTTTATAAATAAATATACATAGCATTTGATTCATAAATAATGCAGTTGTTACAAAGCTCTAAGCCAAATCTTTTTCTTTCCTTTATTTCTCCTTTCTTTTTTTTTTTTCTTAATAAGTGAGATGAGGGTGGTAGTCCAGAGAGCTGCAGTGAACAAAACAGAGGTGGAAAAACATTAGTTGATGTGGAAAGAAGATAGGTTTTCCTTTTGAAAATTTTAAAACCCTGAGCACATTCAATGTGCACGGTACTTAATGTATTGTTCAAGTCTTTCCTGCACATCCAATTTTTATGAGAACCTTAAAAGGCTTCTAGTAGACAGTTTAATCACATTTCCTCTTACCACTTGTGTGTGTGCCTTTCCTATGGAGGTCATTGTCATAAAAAGGAAACTTGCTTGCTTTTCAGTATGCTTTTTCATTTTCATTTTTGGGAGGAAGTGTAGGAGATTTGAAGGATTGAGAAATATAACAAAACCCATAGTACTTAGAGCAATATGATACTGATTTTTTTCTCCAAATAAAAACTACCACTTATGTTTGTAAAGCATATACTTGCATGTTTCTAGATATGGTGCCAATTTCTTACATGCTTTACAAGGTAACTAATGCTCATTACCGCTAATAGATACATAGAAAGGCAGAATTTTTCATAATAACTTAAAGCAGGTATAGTCATATGAAGTATTCATGTAGAAGGTTTTGTAAAATCTTCATACCTTTCAACAGCTATTTTCTCCACCAGATTTCTTGTTATTTAAAGCTTAAGAAAGCTATAAGGAATGCATACCAAATTCTGACAGTGTCCTCCTCACTCCTCATTTTCTGCTTGTAAATAAGTTTTAGCTGGCCGAATGTAGAAAAAAAAAATGATTAAACTCTCCTGGGGAATTCGTGATCCTTTTCCTGGAGAAGATTCTACAACAGGAACAAGTGGAGAAAATTAATTTTGAATATTTGATAAAAAACTATTCAAAACTATGGAAGTTGCAAATGGAGTTACAGTTACAAAAGACAGAATGGATGGAGAGCAGCACATTAGATAGCATTACTGCCAAGTAAACTAAGAATACCTATACCCTGGATTCAGACAGGAGGCAAAAACTAAGAAACTTGTATATATAAGTTTGTTTGTATAAAACGTGATCATGCCAGAGTAGTAGAATTGGGAGAAGAAAATGGTGAAACTCTTCCCATAAACATCGAATTCTGATTAACAAATCATCAGAAGGAATAATTAAAATTTGCATTTTGACCAGAGAGCAATAGTGAGAAGTCTGAGAGTATGCACTTAACTTTCTCAGTGGAACTGAAATTTACTTGGCTTAGTCCCTTGAGAGAGTAGAGAACCTTCTTATCTTTTCTAATGATCTGACTGCCAAAAATTCCAACATGGATTGCATGGTACACTGAACGTGAAATTTCTTACCTTATGATTCACCCTCCATATGGTCTCTTATTTCCCTTATTATGAGTGTTAAATATGGCCCCAAATATACAATACACTGACATAGTCTAAAAGTGACATCATTATATTTTATTAGATAAATGAACGCATATGTGTATGTGTGTATGTGCTGATTATTGTGGTATACGAAATAAATGACATTATCCAAAACTTATGAAAATCTTCAATCTTAAATTGTCCTAAAATAACTGAAATTGCTGAATTAATGTGAGTTATTCAATATAATAATATGAGTTCATTTTAACAGGTCATGCTTTATAAGGGATATGGATTTGACAAACAACTCTAATATTGAAATAAGAAATCAAATAACTGCAATGTTTCGATTATTTTATTTAAAATGAGAATTCAGTACAGACTATATTTTCTGACACAATTCATCCTCTTGCATCAACTTTCTGAATGTTGGTGATACAAGTTATGATACTGTACCCCACCTCATAACAATGTGTTTAAAGATAAAAAAGTGGAGATTAAATATTTTGTAACTATACATTTGCTATGATGTGTTTCAAATTTTTGTTTACATATTGTAAAAAGAGAAAAATAGTTACCAGGTAGTCTATTTAACAGTAGCATCTGAATTTTTATGAAATTCTTTAGTCTAACATACTTTGAACAGAAAGACAGCATATAGCTGCCTTGTTATTATTATTTTGTCAAGTCCTAACTGTTACACAAGAGTCATAGTTTAGCATGATCTGGAAAAGTCTTAAAGAATGAGAGCAGATGTTAAGACATTCCTAGTTTTATGTGTCTTATTGTATTCACATGGCTATGACAAAATAGGAGTGTGAAACTTTTAGACTGTGAAAATTATAAACAATACATATTTATGTGTCTCAGTAGTACTTTGAAGTTCATGGTTAAATATAAAAAAAGCAGGCAAGGGTATTTATGGATGAAAGCTTCTTGCTGACTCCTCACATGATATGATGTAAAAACGTATCCTCAAGGTATTTTAATAAGGGTTCTCATCCTTTTTTATTACTAATCTAATATTATTACCTATTCTAATCTCATAATCACAACTATTTATATTGAACCACTTGAGAAAAAAAGTCATGCTAATGCATTATAGCTTTGAAATATCTCTTCCATATTTAAGCTTACCTTTCCATGTCAGAAAAAAATGGAAATAATATTAGCCAAAATTCTTTCTTAAGAGATGAAAGCATTCTAAAGCAAGTATTACCATTCTCATCATTTCAGTGTTCTACATCAATATTAAGACAGGCCGTCAATTGATTTCCCTCAACTTGAAGTATTCACAGAAACTTCTGTACCAAGATATAATTTCAAGACGTGAAAAAGAAACTCCTAAGTTTACCTTCCCATGTACTTACTAAGTGTGTACAGCACTGGAATGAAATCTGGCTCGTGTCTTCTTGCCTGCTGTCTTTCCACATGATTTGAATTTGAGAGAATACACACTGTAAATATTTTTCACATTATTCCATCCTTGCAGACTACACAGTAATTTATTGAATCAAAGATGACTACTTTGTCTACTAAATTTTGTCTTGTTCCTAACAAACATGAATTGAGCAGGTCTTATGGGCTGAATGGTGTTCCAGTAAAATTTACATCTTAAAATCCTAATTACCTACAATTCAGACTGTGACTTATTTTGGACATGGGATTCTTTAGCAAAGAAGTAATCTTTAATCGAGGTCAAGGGGTAGATTTTAATTCACGCTGGCTGTTTTCTTAGAGCAAGAGGAAATTAAGGCAGGAATCACATGGATCAGAGACCGAGAAGACAAAAAAAGCCATTTATAAGGAATGGGAAGATGCTCCCAAGAAAGCATGCTTGGTAACACCTTGATATCTCTATAATACTTTTTTTATAGCAATCCCAGCAGATGAAATCACCAGGGATTAGACAATGTTTTGAAATTTCATCTCTATTTTATAGCTACAATTTAAGTAGAAACATAGAGATAATTGCCCAAAATAAAGACCTTATTGTATTTTACAGAAAAGTGGCCCTCTGAGGGTTAAAATATTGACACCTGAAAAGATGTAATTTGCAAGCCATAATTTCCTTGGTATGTTTCTCTAAATCTTCTTTGAACCTTCATGTGAAGTCTCTCTGGGAATTCCTTAAATTATTCTTCAGTGATTCCTTCTGTATCATTTCTTAAAGAATTCAGGCTCATGCACCAGAAGATGCTACCCCAAGCACTTAGTACAACAAACTTTGTGGCACATTTAAGTACACGACAAATGGTGATGGAATCAACTAAAACCTCACAATGCCTATCTGAATACCTGTGCTGTGTAACTGTCGTCCTTGCTGCTAAAACAGTCTTCTAACATGATCTTTTAAACACTTGGATAATTAAAATTGCTTGGATAGCCTCCAAGAGAGACTGGCTCATGCCAGTGTTATTACAGTGAGATTCTAGAATGGCAGTTCTGGCTCTTGGTTGCACAGATCATCCTTGGTAACTAAAGCTAATTAACATAGAAATACAAATCTTAATCCAGGAAGCTTACAAGGAGAAAATCCAATTAAAGTGATATGACATTAATTACAAGACAAAGGGAAGGTTGGATTGAGAGCCCAATGACACACTCTGAGCATCAGTATGGTTGTATGTGTGAGTAGGAGAGCGATCAGTGGAGGCAGAGCCTGCCTATAGTTTTCCTTCTTCCAAACTTCCTCAAGAGATGCTGTGAGAGCCATTTTGCCACCATTTTTGAGTTCTTTTAATTCATCTAAAAAATGGTAATACATAATAAGAGCCTTATTTCATTTTCTATCTTTTTAGTTTTTACAGATACTGCATAGGAAACAAGTAAGAGAATGGGATATTGTCTTCAGGGAATTGTAATAGAGGAACATTATGGCACAGATAAAACACACATAATAAACACAAGGGTGACTCACATCAGATTATTTTCCTTTGCAAAGTTATTTAGTTGGTATTATATCTCTAAAAAATATGTTTAAAAATATAATCTTTTAAATGTAATAATTAAACTATTGTTCTAGTAACTGATGTTTTGTACAGATGATTTATATATAGATAATAAACAAATGAAGCCCTTCAATTATGATTAAACTAACTTATCCAGAGGCAGTATTCATTTTAGGAATTATCATTGAAAGTTCTAAGGAAGGTATTTCTAAGTTATTATCTACTTATTGATTGTATGTTTGATTATAAAACATTTATATGTTATGAATGTTTTGATAAAGGGTGTATAAATATCTTTAAAAGCAATCAATTATTAACTAAGGAGCCACCGAACACAAAAAAGAATAAGGACAGAATGTACAAAATCAACTTGAAAATTTAGAGGGTCAAAATAATATTGAAGAGTATAAGAATCATCTAGTTTCAAGCCACTAAATAACATAAAGAAGCTAAGACCTCTGCAGAAAGTAAAAAGAACTTGGATGCCATTCAAACAATAACTGTGTACTGTATCTCCTATTTATGGTACTCTAAAAGCCATATGAGAAAAAGGATAAATATTAACTAAGTGTATATAATATACACTATGAAACACATTTTAGATGATATGGACAATAGAGTCAATAGGTACACAAGTATAAATACAGGGTTTTAAATGTGGGAAATTATTTTTTCACTAAAAACAATCTGTTCCTGAAAAATATTTCAAACTCATATCTTAACTCTTGGAATGATAATGCCTACCAGCAGCACTGTATTTCCTAGTCCATTTAAATGTGTTTAAGAAAAAAATATTGAGATTTAAAATTAATTTGGGGATCACTTTTGCCTTTCAGTTTTATGCTTTGTATTCTTTCTGTTTCCAGCCTGATACTTTCAGATCGGTTGCTTATCATATCTGTGTTTCTGCCATCCATTGATTCCTCCATGCAGTTTTGTGAGTTTTGAAAACTTCAAAGGTTTATTTTCTCTACCCTAGATGCCACTCAGCTCAAACAATTCCTCTAACTTTTGAAATGATAATCTAACTAAAATAACATGGATAAATTCAAAAAAAGGTAGTAATAGAATTTTTTAATACAAAAATTCAAGGTGATAACATTTTATAATATTTATTTAATTATATGTGCCTGATATATGATGTGTTTATGTCCATGATTATATAATTTTAACATATTTTAATGAATTTGTGAGACTAATCATACAGATTTCCAAATTATATTTTGATCTGATACTTGCATTAGTGAATTTTGGGGTTTTCTGTAAGGATTCCTAAGGCAAATACCTTCGCTATTACATTTACATAAAAGGAGACTCTCATCTTATTAAGCATCACTGAGTATATCAAGCTTATTCCAAGTATTGACAAATAGTTCTTAAAGAATGGAATTGACTGGAGGATACGTACAAAGTTCAGACACTGTATTTCACTTTTTTTATACAAAGTACATGCTTACTAGTGAAATATAGCTAAAAATGAAACAATCTGGAGAATACTTTGACCACAGCTTGAAAGGGCCAGTTCTTTATCCTACTATACTCACTGTGTCCCTATTATGAAGACTTCTTGATCAGTTACTTACTCTATTTGAACTTCAAGTGAAAATTTCAGTGGAAATGGTGAAATGGGAAGAATTGTAAAAACACGTTTTTTTATGTCAATTCCTAGAAGTCATTTTGAACCTCATTAATTAAACAGTAACTTAATAGTACAACTGCCAACCTTCAAGCCTTGTGTCCTTGCTAGAGAAAGCCCACCTAGACATCTCAGGCAACTTAGAGGCAGACATTGAGGTACTTGTTTTGTTTTCTATGCCTCAGTTTCATTATCTACTAAAATGAGAATGTTTGTTTCAATTTTTCTGCTGGGTGAGACGAAAATAAAGGATATGTGTAAGTTCATTCTAAAGAGTCAAGAATTTACTAATCCATCTTATCTATGATTACCGTTTTTTAATGTGGCTGTTAAAATAGTCTGTTACATAGAAATGTATGTGGCTAATATGGTAAAAGTTTACAAAATGATTAGTTTTGTGGGCATTGCTGTTTCAAAACTAGTTTGATACCACCCTCTACTGTTATGTAGAGGATGTATAGGTTGTTATGTATAGAGTGTTTGTTCCCCACCCCCACCATGAGAATAATAAGCATCTCATATCCATAAAAGGAAAGTGAGGAAGCATGAAGAGGGACAGTATCATATTCTTTGATTTCTATTCTTTGATAGAGAAATGCTGTTATATGCCATTTCAGATCTCTAGTTGAGGTTTGCATAAGTTTTTTTTAATTTACAAAATGTGTTCCTGAAATTGGTGTATCTATGTATCAGATTCCAGGCTATTGAATTATTTTCTATTGGTCTTGGTTTTACATTGTCGTACTTACTTCTTGAAGTGCTCTATATGAAGGGAATTTAGCTCTGGACATTGTTTTTGCAAGCTCTATAATTCTATAAAGTCTTCTTACACAATGATTACTGTAAACACAATTTGTTTTTCTGTCTGAAATAATATACTGTTTTTTCTCATGAGTACATCCTCTGTTTCAGTAGTAACTATACTTATAAATATAACAATATTTAATTTAAAAATTCTGCTTAATATTCCTAATTTGTTAAATTAGGAAAAACACCAACTTTTAACACCAACTAAATAAAGTTTCTTCTGATTTTTTTGGTTGCACGGAAAATTCTGTGACGTAACAGTTCTTTGCTCTAGCAATACATTTTGTCTATGGATATGTTTGCAGAAGGGAAAAAGAATTTATGCCAGTTTATGAAGTATGTATTTTTGATTCTTTTAGCACAGCAAAATTCACTACAAGCATTTATTATCTTTACTCAAAAAGGAAGCATCCATTATTAATTCTGCAATCCACTCTAAGACAGTTTTATGTAAATAGAAGCATTGCAGATTCCAAGAATAACCCTATAATCTGGTGTCATGGTAATTTCCAAGGCATTCATATGAAGAGGCATTTTTGAAAGACTGATTTAATATATACAAACATTCAGCAGGTTATTGTTTTAGGATGCCTTAGATTTTTGGAGAGTTTTACTTTTTTGGCTCTTTAAATTACAGTTCACTGAGAAAATGAATTTTTTCAATGGAAATGATTCTGAACACAAAATGCTAAGTAATTTTCAATACATCCATGTTACATAAGTGCAAATTTAGAGCATAATTTTATGTTACAAGGGTAGAGGATGGGGGTTTTGTATTCGGCTTCACTTCTGCAATTGTCTGGAGAAGAGATGATGAACTAGGAGGTGGTTACAGGCTTTAATTTTTTGATTGAGTGCAGGGATTGTGTTTATAGAAGGTCATTCACTCCTGTGGGGGAAGTTATTAATATAGGAAATTATGTGCTGAGGTAAACTACCTCCGTTAGACAGTGAAATTCATCATTCAAGACTTGTTTAGAGACTCGCAAAACACACAGCAAATTGAGTATCTCCCTTCCAAGGGGATTGATGCTATAGCTGGGAATTTGAAGAAAGTTCTGAGATTTAGTAATGGTCACAATAAACTTAATATCTCCCTAATTTATCTAGAAAACAAATCCATATGGAGTCCTATATACTATTGCGGTTCATAACTAAAAGCTAAAAGTATCCATCTAAATGTATCTCATTGGCTCATTAAGCCAAAGTTTGTCTAAACAAATGCAATTGATGTTTAGATGAGAATCCTACAGCCTCCCTAATGATATGTGTTAGTTCTTAGTGATGACTTTAAGGGTAACAGACACTGAAATAAGCTATTCTAGGGTCAGATAAACAACATCAGTTTTGTGCAAATGTTTAATGATTATTAGAATGCTAGTAAAAAAAATCTTCTTTTTTTTTTTTACACTCACACACACACACATGCCCGCAAGCGCACACACACACACACGTCAGGTGGGTAACAAATAAAACCATAGAATCCATGTACGTTGGTGTAATGCACTACTACTCAAGTATCTACTCAAGCATGTGTAGCCTTACAGGGTCCCCATCTGTAAAGAAAATTACTCACCAACCCCTAGCATTTATAAATTGTCAAGGTTTCTTAGCTTTAAGTGGGAGTTCATGGTAGCCTTACCTATCCATGATGTGAATTTTGCTGGCTCTGTGGGTCAGTGTAAGTAATAGTTCTGCCTTGCCCGACAAATACTGTTTTACTGCAGGTATCTGCTATTTCTGACTTATAGAATTATTTTCTCTCCCTTTCTAAAATAATCCATGAGTCTTGGTGGCAGGCAGTGTGACACAGATGTGCCATGGAGAATTAAGTACACCAGTCTCTTATTTGTAGTAATATTTAATTTGTATTTTAGTAAATAAAGCTTGCCTGAAGATCGGAGAGTAAAACAACCACCCTGATCAGTCTTACAGACCAGGAAGTTGTGACACACACTTTAATCCCACTAGCCACACTAGTTTGCCATAGAAACAGGGAGATAGCGGTGCACACCTTTAATCCAGCCCTAGAGAGGAATATAAGGTAGGAGGAGAGATTGTTCAGTCAGTCTCATTCTGAGTATTGCTGGAGTCGGGATTGCCATTTCGGACTGAGGTAGAGGTAAGAGCCAGTGAGTGACTATTTAGCTTTACTGACTTTCAGGCTGATCTCCAATATCTGTCTCTGGGTTTTTATTAATTGTACTACACTTATCTCTCCATGCTATGGATCTCGGTCTAAATTGCTATGTATTACATAAACAATTCTGATGAGGGCTGACAGATACACTAATCTATGCACATAAATATAAGAACATACATGTTAGCTTAATATTATGTTAATCAGGGAAGTGCATGTTAAAACTATTTTCAGATTTTATCTTACTCCAGTCAAAATGAAAAAAAAAAGAGAACAAGTTTTGTTATTGGTCTGAGTTCAAAATGGTGTAGCCACTATGGAAACCAGTGTGGATATTCCTCAAAACCACAGAAATCCTTCTACCATGTTGATGGGAGTAGAAAATTTTACAGCCACTATGAAAATCAGTGTTGGTGTCCTAATAACAAAAAAGAAAGGAAAAAAGGAAGGAAGGGAGAAAGGAGAAAGGTAGGAAGGAAGGAAGTCTAGAAATAGATCTATAATATGATCCAGTTGTAACACTCAAGACATAATCCCAAAGGGTTCCTTATCCTACAGCAGAGATACTTGTTCATCCATATTAAAAATTTCTTTATTCATAAGAGATAGAAAATGAAAGCAGCTAAAATGTCTATCAACTTATGAAGGGACAATAAAAAGGCAATATATTTACACAATGGATTATCATTGTGCTATTAAAAAAATGAATGTATGAAATTTGCAAGGAAATGGATAGAGCTAGAAGTAATTATTTCGAGTGTCATAACCCAAACCTAGAAACACAAACATCATAGGTCCTCTCTCAAATGTGGATGTTATATTGAATCTTTAGATACGTATATTTGAATTGGACTACGCATAGACATTGGAAAACTGGTTACTGACCATGAGGACTTGTTCAGGGAGGCAGAAGAGAAATCAGGTAGTATGATGCAAGAAAATAGATTAATGTATCTTGCATGGTTAACCGTGTTTGAGAATGGTATTGTGAGGTATAGGAGGGAGTTTGGGGAGAGGTAACAATAAAGAGCTTTAAAAATTCCATCTGAAAATCTACTGCTACAGAAGCTTCTGTATAGATAGAAAATATATAATATATAGTTACCCTATAATAGAGTTGGAAGTGGGGAGAAAATGTCTTTCCCACTCACCAAAGGCTATTAAATAAAAAAGCCCAGTACCAAATATGAGTTACAATTTCTTGAACTGTTGACCAATGTTATCGCACAGAACTTGAACAGGCACACTCTCAAAACATATATATTAGACTACTTTCATGCAACTGTAACCCCTGGAATTTTGGCTTTTCTTTTTCTTTTTTTTTTGAAAACAAATTCTTTCTCACACAATATGTCTCTATCACAGCTTCAGTTCTTTTCTTCTATCAACACCCACCCCCTTATCTCCCCTTGTCCCAGATCCACTCACCCTCCATTTCAGAAAAGAGTAGACCTTCAGGAGATGATGACCGAACAGGACAAAACAAGATACAATAAGGCAATGCAAAAGCTCTCATATCACAGCTGGACAAGGCGATCAAATAGAAGTAAGAGTCATAAGAACAGGCAAAAACGTCAGAGACATAACATATCCCACAAAACACCATGCGAACAGCTATAACAAATAAGCAGCAGACCTGGTGCAGACCCACAGACCAACGCAAGCTCTGTACTTGCTGCTTGAGTCTCTGTGAGGCCATGTGAGCTCTGCTTAGCTAATTTGTGGGCTATGTTCCCCTGATGTCCTTTATCCATCCCTCCGGACTCCTATAATCTTTCATCCATCTCTTACACTGTGTTCTCTGATCTCTGAAGGCAGGGACCCAATGAGTATCTCTAATTTAGACTCCCTTTGCAAATTTTCTGGCTGTGGGTCTTCGTTCCCTCTCCCATGGGCATCTGCTATTGCCAAAGATAGCACGTAACTGACTTAGGAGACATGGAGAAATCAAGCTGGTACTGACCTGGATGCTTTGTCCCTACTGGCTCGCTTTCATAATACTAGAAACTGCTATATATGCTGTTGGAGGAGAAAAGGCATTAGGTGTCTTACCCACCTATGAATCTTGGGAGCCATAGTATCAAATGCCCTGAACAAAAGAAAAGTTCAGACTAGTTCAGTAAGAGGCACAAATGTTATAGGAATCACCAGTCAATTTCTGCTTAGATTAATACGCACTCTTAATACGGCTTTCTTGAATCTCTGCACTGGTTGGGTATAGGTCCTAACAAAGAACTCTGCTACATAGGATAGAAGTATAGTGTCCCTAAATACACACAGAGAAACAACTTTTATTTTAAAATAACTGCCAAGGTCTTAAATATAATAAAGTATTTTAAATAATATTATGTATCATTGACAAACTATTTTCTGGAAAACAACTTTTTATCTTGTATAATGATAATCCCTCATTTCTTTGTATATCTGATCAATTCAGAATCCTTATTGTTACTTTTTCCTTTATCACAGTATTTCCCTAACCTTTATTAGTTTATCTTCTTGCAATGTTTTAGCCCTCTAGGGGACTTTATGCAATTTTATACCCACTTTATTTTGTATAAACTGTACCTTTCCAATTCCTTCACATCCAGTAATCAAATCACTTTTGAACATCTTGGCCACATTCTCTGCCATACGGGAGAGGGACCATTGTCCCTGTCGGTCCATCAGAATCATGTGTTATAACATGTTCCTGTTATTTTTCAGTGAATATAATAGTCCTCCATTACAATATTATTACGAATGTGCTTCTATGCAAGCTATCTGTTTAATTCCAAATGCTCACTTTTCCAGCAAATCTCTCCAGCTTTATGGGAGGTTATGTACTTAGTGATTCTATAACAGGCTGAAACTAAAATTACTGAATATATTTGTAAGCTTTTAAAAGAATCTTTTATTCATATGATACTGTGCACAATTAACAATAAGGAGAGAAATTGGTAATGTATATATATTATTTTCTAATAATAAATTAGTCCTACAGAACTTAAGCATGGTTTGAATATGAAAGATAAGGACGATTTAGTAACAAGGGTGCAAATAGATAACTTGAGCTCCAGACAAGTGTCTCAGATGCTGGAAGGAATACTACCAGAATAAACAAACAAGCAAATATTAAATATTAAACAAAATAAATAAAACTGTTTTCCTCCTGAGGCTGAACAGGGTAGAAGAGCTGGTTTGTAAGGGAGAAATTGCTGTCATAATTCACTGGCGTTTAGGAGCCTACCAAAAACATACAATTATATGAAGTTCTCCAGCAAGAACTAAACAATCAGAAAATAAAGTGACCAAGCATGTAGACTAAGAAACACCAGGATAAGGAGTATGTGTGGCATGGAGTTGAAGATTATTTGAGACAGATAAGGAAAGATTAATCCTATGGAAGAAAAAAAAGAGAGAGGGTGAATATTTCCCCGGTGTAATTTATCAAAGGAACATTGGAACAGCTGCTTCTGCTCTAGAAGTGTTAGTTCACTCACCTACTGATATTCTTTCTTTTGTTTTCCAGTCATTCATTTTAAAAATTTTATTATTTAAACACATTTTAAATATATTTTGATAACATTCCTTCCAACCCCCATATCCTTCGAAATTCTCTCCCATTCCTACCCACCCAACTTTATTTTTCAAAATATATTTAAAAAAGTAAAACTCAAATGCAACACTAAACCCTTCCCAAAAAAGAAAGCAAAATCAAATCACAATCTCACCAAAAAAGGAAAAAGCAACACAAAATTATAACCAAATAAAGGAAAATGATGATGATGATGATGATGATATAGTTCATAATATGTTGTTCTACTGCTCCTGAACCTGTTCTGGAAGAGTTGATAAACCCAGTGTCACTCTATTTGAGAAAACTGATTTTCCCTCTCCCAGAAGATATCAGTGAAAGCTCAACTGTTAACATTTACTCTAGTGGCTAAGTTTTGATTCTTTCATCAATTCATTCATTTTAAAACACATATAACAAAACAAAATTTAATATAAAATAAAACCTATCATGTTGAAGTTCAACAAGACAAACCAACAGAAGGCATAAGAATCAGAGATATACTTATTGGCACACTCAGAAAATGAGACAAAACTCGAATCTGCAAGCATAACATATACGCAGAGAATCTGGCGCAGTCTTTGGCAGGCCATGTGCATGCTGTGTCCGTGTCTGTTACGTTCACATAAACTTTGTTTAGGTTGACTTAGAGAAGTTTGAGTTCCTTGTGTCCTCCATCTTCTCTGGCTCTTCCACTCTTTCTGACTCCTCAAAATGACTTCAACTGATATAATGCTGACTCAGATAGCAGTACATTGCCCATCATTTATCAAAGACATTTCCTCATGAAACAGAGGGGGAATACAGATACACACATGCAGGCATTCCACAGAGAATATAAGACCTTGGATCATTGAGCCCTAACTAAAATGTCTCTATCTACTTGTATTCTTTGAAGTGAGAAAATTAGTTTAAACAAAAAAGAATTGTGATTATCAAAACACATAAAATAGTGAAATAATATGTCTTAGTGATGTTTGACATGAAGATCTGATCCCTTTTACTTTTTTTTTCCCACTGTTCTAAACATAACAAAGTGTCCTGATGACAAGAACACCACTCAGTGGTAATGCAGTCATCACTCTGGTCCCTACAAGTGTTAACTCAGAAAAAAAAAATGCCAATGATATTATAAAGGAATTTAGCTGCATGCAATGTATATCATAATAAAGGTGTTTATATGACTTATTCCTCTATGTTATCATGAGAATATTTATGATATTTTTTCACCTTTTAGTAGGTATATTTTATCTTACATATACCCGTTATCTGTATTGTATTTTACACCATTTGTAACATCTGTTCATAAACTTATTTTACCCTGATTCACAATGAGTAACTATGGGAAAATACAAATAGCATGCCAACACATTTATTTCACCAAAGCTCTCTTGAGATAATGTCTGAATTTTCATCAAGACTGTAGTGATTAGTGTTTCTGATTATGGTAATCAAATAACTCATTAGTGATTGCATTTCAGAGACGATTTAAAATATAAAATGTTTCTAGAATATGGTGAGTCATTTGTCTTATGCTCTTCAATACTAGAAAAATTGAAAGAACAATTTTAGATCTTAAAATTATGCATTGATAAAAATATATGCAACACGACTCTGCCCCACTTTTATAGGCACATGTTCTTAGTTTCATGGCAGTTCATTTAAGGAGTACACTTATTTATATATGGTGCATAAATTGAGTGAAAGTTGTTGCCTTTTCTGACTTGACATCTGCATAAAGCATCAAGTGAGGAGGAAAAGCTTTCAACAAGTGAAGAGGATATTTTATTAGTCAATATGCAATATGTGAATTTGGCAAACCACATAAGAGAAGGTAGGTGCTGGCTCTATTTTTAAGCAACTTTTCATTTACTGGTAGTTTCAGCTTAATGAGCAGTAGAAAATAAGGTTTTGCTATCTTTCATGTGTCCTTTTTACGGCTTGCTTAAAAGTTTGTAAATAGTTGCTGAATGTGCTCTTTATTGGGTGTTTGTGCATACTAGGATGTTTCTTCCTTGGGCAAATTTCTCTTGTTGTGTTTAGCTATTTATTTTAATAAGGCAGTGAACAAATTTGTATACTTCGCCATGCTTTACAGACCTCACCAGGGAATAAGAATGGCAAATATTCTCTCTATTGTAAGAAGATATGTACAATGTTGATATGCTTAAAAGCACAAAATACTAATTAGAAACTTTATTCAAGTCTTGCTTATGAACAACTCCTTATGCAAAAAAGTGTAAATTATAAGAAGTAATTTATATATGCAGCTTTTTTATATTAATGTGTATGTCTGTTATATAGAAACACACACATATCTTTTAGAGTATTTACTTTTTTTCATATTCTTTTATTTTTTCATTCAAAAATTTGCACTTCCTCCCCTTCTCCCAGTCCCCTCCAACTTCCCCCTACCCCTCCCTCCCTCCCCCTTCTTCCTTAAGAGAGGGCATGGTACCCTGCCCTGTGGGAAGTCCAAGGCCCTCCCTGCTCCATCCCAGCCTAGGAAGGTGTGCATACAAATAGACTAGGTTCCGGAAAAGATAATACATGCAGAAGAGATAGGTCCTGGTGCCATTATTGATGTCTTCTCAGTCTGCCCCCATTAGCAACCACATTCAGAGATTCCGGTTTGATCATATGCTCATTCAGTCCCAGTCCAGCTGGATTTGGTGAGCTCCCATTAGATCAGGCACACTGTCTCAGTGGGTGGACCGGCCCCTCACGGTCCTGACTTCCTTGCTCATCTTCTCCCACCTTCTGCTCTTCGACTGGACATTGGGAGCTCAGTCCATTGCTCTGATGTGGATGTGGGTCTCTGTCTCTATCTCCATCCATCAGACGAAATTTCTATGGTGATGATCAAGTATTCATCAATGTGACTATGGGACAAGGCTAGTACAGGCACCCTCTCCTCTGCTGCCCAAGTACCTAGCTGGGGACATCCCCGTGACACCTGGGATCCCCTCTAGAGCCAAGTATCTTGCCAATCCTAAAATGACTCCCTTAATGTAGATATCTTATTCCCTTCTCCAATATCTACCTTTCCTCCATCTCCACCCTCCCACTCCTCCAAGCTCTCCCCAGTCCTTCCCTTCCCCCTCTCTTCTTCCCCTCACCCCCACCCCATCCCTGCCCCCGTGCTTCCAACTTTTGCCCTGCATTCTTGTTTGCTTCCAATTTCCAGGAGGATCTATTTGTGTTTTTCTTTGGGTTCACCTTGCTATTTAACTTCTCTAGGCTTGTGAACTATAAGCTTAGTGTCCTTTGTTTATGGCTAGGGTCCACTAATGAGTGAGTACATACATAATCATCTTTTTGGGTTTGGGTTACCTCACTCAGGATAGTGTTTCTATTTACATCCATTTGCATGCAAAATTCAAGATGTCATTGTTTTTTACCGCTGAGTAGTATCCTAATGTGTATATATTCCACACTTTTTTATGTTGATAACAGCCCTTTTAAAGCTGAGGCTATAGGACATGATTGATCTTTTGTGTGTAATAGATTCTGAGCATAGGAAATTTTGAATTGAATTCCCAACCTTTGAATATCAAGTTAAGCAGCAACTTTATTAAGCTTTTATGAAAATTCATAACAGTAAAGTTTATCTTTTCTTATGTTTAATGGGCATCTTAAATGAATTAGATAAGGGACGAAAGCTCAATATGTTGACAATCATTTGCTATTAGCACCTTACCTGATAATTAAAAAACCCTTTACATTACTAACATGTAATTTATAACAAGATAATGAAAATCTTAAGAATATATAACCTGAGATAGAGTAATCTGTCAAATGTTGAAGCTATTCAGAGAAAAAACTTGCTATAAATTCTTATTTTCAAGTCCATATTCCATGTATTAGCTGAATGTCAGTGCCACGGATGACAAAGAAAACACCACCCCATAGATCTTCAAACAATACAGACCTGAAAGAAAGGCACAGAGAAACTCAGAGCTACTGAGGCTGGTGCCAATTACATGGTATGTTTGTTGTGATGACTCTATATTCTTTCATTCTTAGTTCCTAAGGAAACCAGCCATTACCCAGTTGCTTCTTTCTGTTCTGTCCCTCACAGCATACATACAAGAACATCTCACTGATTCCTGCCTAGTAAGTGGAAAATGGATATATATGCGCACACACACACACACACACACACACACACACACACACCCTCATGCACGTGCACACACACAGACATACACACATATATATTTATTTCCCACTACACATCTGACTATTTGTAGGAAGTTTCCACATAAAGGAGAATGCAGGTTCAACCTTAAATCTTACCAATAACATTGGGATACAAAAGAAGAACAAAACACATCAGGGATCATACACAATCACTTTTAATGCCCAAGCCAGTCTTTCTACACATGCGCAAGGGGAAAGTTGTGGGGCGTTTACATGTTCTGTGCGATGATTCGGAAGCAAAAACCATGGGTTGAAGGTTTTTGAGATAACGTGTTCCACAAGGCCTAGAATCTTTGCATCTGGGCATAATATCAGAGTTAAACAGCTAATCACAGAGATAAACCAACAGAAGTTAGTGCTGATAATCTCATTCTCTGTTCACTCCAACTCTCTTGCTAATCAAATGATAAGAGAAAGATATTCTCTAAAAGGTCTAGTAGAATCATTGCTTTCGTTGGTGAGGAGTCAAAAAAATCAATTCAATTTGGCTGCATCGTAGTCATTTGAAGTTGACAAACAGATTTTATAAAGAGTTTGGAATTGTAATCAAGTGCTAATCCATGGTCACAAAGAGTGCTTCAAAGGCATTGTTTATTTAGATAATTATGTATTGTGTGTGCTCATGTCTGTATGTCTAGAGGTGTATGCTAGTGTTTTTCTTGAATTACATATTGCTATCATTTGGCAGTGGTTTGCTATTGGTATTTTTGAAATGAGTATTTTAAAAATATTCGCTCAATATATGATATAATAATTATATAATAATTTTGAAATAGTAACCCACCTTTGTGTTGTAAAACTTATCATGAAATTAAATGTTATTCTCTTTTAGTTAAAATAAATATATTCAGTTTTATTGTAAAATGAAAACAGAAGGATCCCTTTCTCGGTACTCTTCTAAATAATTTGATATTTTCAAAAAATAAAATGTAACAAGAGCAGTGCCTACCTTAAATGACTACAGATTTTAACATTCTACTTTTTTTTAAACTCTAAATGACATTTGACCATACTGCTGAATACATTTGAGAGATAAGGGGAGCTTATTTCAGGAGTCTCATGTAGTGTGCACTAACTCCTGATGAATGTGAATTACTTACTTGTCTTTACTTTTCATTAGTAATTTAAAAATATTATTATGGATAAAGGAATTGGTGGATCTATGAATGTTTTCATTAATCTGGGGGAATCATTGGGCAAATTTCAGATGTGATGCTTTTGAAAAATATCAGTACACTCTTATAGTCTCTTTTATTACTAATATGCTTGGTATATATATATGCATATAAATTTGCTTATGTATATACATAAACATATTTCATATTTTGATTTAATACATGTCTGCACTAATTGCCATAGTGTCCTTCAATATTTCACCCAGGAATAATTCATGACAGCAGATTAGAGAAGCATTAATGTTTAAGTCATCAGATCTATGGCCTTCTATTAAAAGATAAACAGTAAAATAGTTTTACTGGAATAATATTAGTTTGGAGCTGGAAGACAAAAAAAAAATTAATTCCAAAGACAAAGTCTATTAGCAGTGACGATACCACCTGGCATTTCTTGTTTGTTGAATTATATTTCTTCAAGGAATTTTTACCCTATTTTATTAGAAAAAAATATTTTTCAAACCTTGAACGTGAGCCTGTTTCTCCTGTGCATTTGTTTTGTTCCTTAAAGTACATGAACATTAATATTAAAACTTGATCTGAAAAATCCTACAGTTTGTGAGACATTCAATCTTATGCAAGGTAAACATAGAGAAGAATTCGCATCTAGCAACACCATAGCTTATTTAGTTTGAGACTGTTTAGTTTCACCCATTTCAAGTGATAGTTTAAGCTCCAGTCAAGTTCCAATTCATTTTCCATAAAGAGGAAGTAGAGTTGTCATATTTCAGAATTTGAGGCATGTATTTTGTGTGTGTGTGAATAAAATGTAATTGGAGCTGGGTGTGGAGGCACAGGTACTATCAGGTAACTAATGCTACATGCCAGAGCTTTCTAAAACATCAATTTAATGTATTAAATAAAAAGATATGTATTTACATTCAAATTTAGATATTGCACAACTTAGATACATGTATTTAAGATTAGATTGTGAGCTATGAATCTTAGAACAGATATTTTAAAATCACATATTTAATAGTTGAGTTTAGTTGACATTAGTGTGGAAGGCAAAATAAAGCACTTCCTCGTTGCCTCCTCTGGCATATTCAATTGCAAGCTTAGTTTTATGTCTCAGGCTCACTTTCAAAATCTTTCATTTCTCAAAAGTAAAGCCTTAGAAGAAACAACACACTAGCTTTGAAAAACAATATTCAAATAACTGGCATAGTCTTAAATTTTTAAATCACTATATAGCACTCTGGAATCGAGCCTCTGAAATTATTATTTGATTTCTTTGGATCAAGGTTTACTTGCAGACTGTGGTTTTTCGTGCCTGACATGTGGATAGACAAAACTAATATTATTTTAAAATGTTTATTTTGGAAATTTTTTTGGAATATAATGATGACTCAGATCAGGTTTCAAAAGTTTTCTCTTTACCACAGACATTTCTAAACACAGTTATAAATCTGTGAGTATATTTTTTCAGAAATATTTAACTCTAGACTTTTCAATAGATATTATATATACTAAAGGAGAGCATATGGTTTATTTCCAACATATTTAAATTTCATAAATGTCTTACATAATGTATCATTTTAATACATAAATGATATATTTCATAAAAATACTTATTCTAGTATTTGTTAAGCCAATTTTGTATACCAAAATGACCCTAATAAAAGTATACATGATCACTTACATTAAAGAGTTTTCCATAAATTTGATGATAGGTTTTGTGTGTGTGTGTGTGTGTGTTTGTGTGTGTGTGTGTGCATTCATTCATCTATGATATTAGATATGCTACCTATACAGAAGCAAATTTACTGTTAGAAAATTCTGTCAGTACATATTCCTCAAATTTTTATTAATCACATATGTGCTTCAAGATGCTACTTCATAGCATATTCACAAACTAGTGCTGTGTTCTAATATGCTAATTTTAGCCTCAGGTTTTTTTTAAATCATTTTAGATTTGTTTGGTCATTTTTGCCATAACTTCTTCTTTCTCGTACATTAGTAACTACAATGGAAATGAAGGAGGCTAGGGAAAGTATGCAAAGACCATCAATTAACTTTTTCCCCCTGACATCTTTCTATTCATTTCAGACACATAACAGATAATTTGCAATCTTAAATTCTAAGTGATCACCTTTCATGTTGGACTTTTCTAATACAGTGGTACTATTTAGAAACTTTTAATTCTATCTATGATTCCTGTATTGGGAAATTCCAGTTTTAGATGTATTCAGAGTACAAAGACAATTTAACAATGAATACATGGACAAATCTCAAGGATTTTATAACAAATCATAAAATGAGCTTAAGGAATCTGAAAACATTCACCTTAAATATGATACAGATTTATTTGGGTACTGAAAATGTATGCTATTCCTTCTTTGGAATATGTTTGGCCAGAATTACTTCTTTTTAAGTGCCTAGGGGGGTGCGCATTTTTTACAGTCATTTGCTTAAAATGCATAATGAAATTGCAATATAACAATTAAATGGCATTAACAGAGCTCTGTTGCAGCTAAAGAAGATGTAACCCTTTTGTCATTCAAGACCATGCAGTGCATTCCGCAAGGGAAGGTAATAATGAGAGGCTTAAGAAGAACAAATGAATAAAGTGTAAAGTGTAGAACATTAGTGTTTGAATATAAATATATTTTCTGAGGAAATTCTATTTCAGTCTACATTTATAGCAATTGTGTCAAAAGAATTGTATAAAACTGTACAATGGGGTCTATGAACCTTTTAGAGAAATATGTCATGAGCTTCACGGAAGCAGTTATGATTTGTGGTATTCAGGCAGGTGGTTTTGGACTCTTCTATGACAAGTAATGACCTGAAAGTACTTCTGGCATCATCTCTATTTACTTATAAAGACTGTAGATAGTTTCGAATGAGCATTTACAAGTGTTTGAGGGAAAAAATGTTTAGTCTTTATTTATTTAGTAAAACTATATTCGTCTCCTAACACTGAGAGCCCTTGTATTCTTATTGTTTTCTGAAAAGCAAAGCATGTTAAGGTAAGCCTCTAAATGTTAATAGGACAGTAATGACCACCTCCATCTGTGCAGTCTTTGAAAACCTGAGTTAAAATTTTCTTACAAAAAAAAAAAAAGAAGAAATAAAGTACTTCAGATGGGCAAATGAAGAGTTTCCTTTGGAAAAAAAAAAACAGGAAGGGATAGAAAAGAATGTCCTAAACTTAAAAAAAGAAGAAGAATCCAGAATGAAAATTGAAAGAATGGATGAAATGGTGGAGATAATTTGCAAAGACAGAAGAAGAGTGTTATTGATAAGAGATTTAAAGGACTTTCCCTTTTTTTTATACAGAGCAAAAGGGAGTCTGGTGTAATAAAATAGCAGAGAGCATGAATAATGTAAAGAACACTATAGGGAAAAATGTGGCAGTTCTTTGAAGTCTGACAGGTGTAGGAGGAGAGAGACTGCTTGTTGTTCCAGACTGCCCAGAACCAAAATAACCACAAAGAAACTATTCATTAAATTACTGCTTGGCCCATTAGCTCTAGCATCTTATTGGCTAACTCTTACATCTTAATTTAACCCATTTTTAGTAATCTGGGTATCGCCACGTGGCAGTGGCTTACCGGCAAAGATTTGGCAAGTCTGACTCTGGTGGCTCCATGGTGTCTCCTCTGACTCTGCCCTTCTTTCTACCAGCATTTAGTTCTGTCTTCCCTGCCTACCTAAGTTCTGCCCTATCAACAGGCCAAGGCAGTTTCTTTATTCATTAAAGTAATGACAGCACACAGAGTGGGCTCCCATATCAGACAGGATTTAATCTGTCTATATATTCACCTAATAAATTCAGATCTGTGCATTTGGTTAACAGATGATTGATAAAACCACTTCCTGCAGGAAGTTGATCGGGGCCAGAGAATGGAAAGGCCAGAATCTACTTTATGCTTATTATTCCTGATTTGAGTAATCTCAATTTTCAAAGGCCTTGCTTCTTACTTTTGTTCTAACTTGTGTCTTATAGATTCTAATCCTTAGCAATTATGACTTTCTAGGGAGTTCAGTTAGTAGAGACAGAGAGAAAGGGCCAAAGTCAGGTGACTAGAGAGTTAAAAGGAAAACACATTATGCATTATAAATTATTGTGGAAATTTTTCGATGCTATTTGTTTATTCTTTCAAAGTTTTATATAAATATATTCATATTTCAATAAATATAGTGATGCTCAGGAACTGTCCTGGAGATCAGCAAGGGAAACTTATCTTTTCTTGAATTAAAATGAGGGAAAGCTACATTTAAAAGAATGAAAAAGAGCTTTAAGGTGAAGCAGCAATATGTTCTTTGTCTGGCTTCGAAACAATACTTATCAAAAAGGAGAGAGTTAAAGAATTTTTCTTTCAAGTAGATGAAGACCACTACAAAAAAAAACACAACTGATCAAAGTGCAAAATTGTGGAGACCAGTCCCATGGATATAACTACAAAATACTCCTGCATCTAAAGCTCAGGGAACATTGTAGAAGATGGGGCAGAAAGATTTTAAGTACCAGAAGATTTAGAAGTTTGGCAAAAAAAACTCGTCTCCTAGTAACATCAGAAGCAACACCCATAATGTCTCAGCAGCATGACTCCCCAAAAGTGAGCTAAACATAGATGATACCAGTATGTACACCAAAGTGGATGGGGAAAAGACCACAAGGCATAACCGTACAGAGAAACTACAAGCAATCAAAAAAATGCTGAGAGTGGGAGAGATAGTTTTACCAAAGGAAAACTATACCAATTAGTTATTCCAATAATGCATGGTCAGCTCTGCAAACATAAATAAATGCAACATTCTACAGACTTAGTAAATCGTACTTATGGTTATATGTGTATGTATGTGTATGCATATATACATGATTATATACATGGATACATATATTTGTGTATGTATATATGAATATATATATATATGCTCTACAGAGAGAGTTCCAGAACAGACAAAGATATAAAGAGAAACACTGTCTTGAAAAACAAATGAAAAAAAGAAAAGAAAAATTAGTGAATAAAAGGCCATGAATTAGAAATGGAATAAGATTTTTGGTGGGAGCAAATTGTTTTTTGCTTTAAACACAAAAATTAATGAACATATAAAAAATAGTGTGGTTTTGTTTAAAATTAAAATGTTTTCTATTTGATCCAAAGAAAGAGAAGAGAGAGTGTGTAACTCAGAGAGAGAGAGACAGAGAGAGTAACTCCAAGTTCAATAAGAATGATTTTACTGCACACATGACATTACTTCTGAAGACACATACTATGGTTGATGTCAGAACTTGGCTACTATGAACAGTGCACTAGGAAAATACTCTCTGAAGAAGTATCAGGGCCCCATCTTTTCTGCTATGTTACAATTTGAAACGAAAACAAATGGTTTATGAAAGTGGGAAATAGAAGAGTGATGATATCATTTGTTGAGGTGTCTTAGAGGGCATTAGGAGGCATTAGTAAGGATTGAAAGTTGACCCCTGAATTACTAATGCAAATATTTCTGGTGATAGTGATAGAGTAGTTTAGTGAAATATAGTTAGTAAGTCTGGTACATGTGTGTTGTGCTATGTATAGATGAAGAGGAGCTGGTGGCACCAACTATAGATAAAATTTAATGTTGACTTTTATTTTGTGTGTGTGTGTGTGTGTGTATATATATATGAATGTAACTTTTTATTAGCTTGTAGAAACTTTATTTCATAACTTTCAAGAATGAATTATGTTTTTTATGAGAGCAATCATTGGTTTGTTAAAATGGATACAAATGGAATATTCAGTGGGAGGTTTTAACAAATAAACTTGTTATTTAAAGAAAAATATAGCACAAAATTGCAAAGCTAGTGCCTCTATGATGATTCTAAGGGACTTGTAACAGTGCCATTGATTTTCATCAAACAATCTTGATTTTGTAAAAAGATTGGAGGAGGGACAAAATAACAGAATGCACACCTGCTACCGTGAAGTAGAAAAAGTAATGAGCTCTCTTTTAGAAAACAAAGTGCCTGGATTTTATTTATGATTATGTGACTTTTCATGAAGCTTTTGTTGCTTTTCAACTATTGATTTTTTTCTCTTGATATCATGACTATGAAGTGCTTCCTTAGGACTTGTATCAAAATTAAAAGAGCTGAAGTAACTGTGTAGGAAGTTTAAGTAGGCTTTTCTATAGGTAGTGAATAGCCATTTTCTCAGGAGCACAATGGATGTTTGGAGAAAGCAAGTTTAATTCACATATTAAAATACAGGATATCAATCTCAGGTAGTGAAAAATATTGAAGAATTTAAAGTAAAAAACAAATGTAGTTATATTACAGGGATTTACATTTAATAAAATTGATGTTATTGAGATTGCAATATCTCAAGTTTGATTTCCATATGTGCCTTATAAGAATAAATCTGATCTAACAAATGACCATCAGCCATAGTTTTTAATATAGTAATTCATACTAAAATTTATAAATACAATATTTTGGTAGAGGAAGCCTCAAAAAATTTTTAAAAAATATTTATCTTACAAATTTAAAGGTAAAAATTAGGTAAAATTAAATACATATTGATTAAATTATTTCCTCCTAAAGACTTTGTCTTTTTTGTCATTTGGCTCTTTATAGTATTCTATCTCTAAACACTATTTATAGTTTTAATATTTTTTATCCATAGCTCTGATTCCTAAACATATAATTTCCCAAGAAAATTTCTGCTTTGTCAATGAAAATTTCAAAAAAGTGAGGAATTAACTGTAGGTTACAAAGGGAGACTTTTCCATAATGAGACACCAGAGAAGCTGATGGGTCAAGTCTTACAGGAACTGGAGAATTTATCTGAATGTAATTGGTATGTTGTAACAGAACTCCTTTAGTTTGTGGTTTGTATTTCTATAAGATATAAAGTAATGTCTAAAAGTTCATTCCCAATGGTTTATTAAGTTCTTAGTAAACAGCCTATCCTAGGCAATCATTTCTTTTTTTAATATTTATTTATTTATTATGTATACAATAGTCTGTCTGTGTGTAGGCCTGCAGGCCAGAAGAGGGCACCAGACCCCATTACAGATGGTTGTGAGCCACCATGTGGTTGCTGGGAATTGAACTCAGGACCTTTGGAAGAGTAGGCAATGCTCTTAACTTCTGAGCCATCTCTCCATCCCGGCAATCATTTCTTATACTGAATTCACTTCTGTAACTTGTCACTATTGATTCTATTGTTGAGTTCAATACACTTCTGTTCATCTTTGAATTTTCATATTGTTTATATTTGAACTTCTACAACTTCTCATGAGTTGACAAAATGCATCTCTTCAAAGAGTTTACTGTAAGTTCTTATAGTTTGAATGCAAACCAACCAAGGCCTTCTCAACAGCTCATCTCTCAGGACTCTGCCCATGGAGCCAAAGCAAATAGATTTGGTCCTGTGCTGCTTAGTACTCATCAGCTTGACACAAACTAGAGTCACGTGGTATTATAGAAGGTCGCTTGTCTGTTCCCAACCGCTCAGACCTGAAGCAGACACAGAAACTATATTATTTAAAACATTGCTTGGCCAATGACTCCAGCATACTCCTACCAAGCTCTTACATATTAAATTAACCCATTTCTATTATTTTATATTTTGCGACAAGGTCTGTGGCCTACTGGCAAGGTTCCACCTGGCAGCTTGCATCTTTCTCCTCTGGCGACTCCATGGCCTCTCACTGGCACCGCCTTAAAGTTTCTCCCAGCATTCAGTTGAATTTCTCAGCCTATCTCTATTCTGCTAAGTCACTGGCTGAAACAGCTTCTTTATTCAATAACGAATAAAAGCAACACATAGGCAGAAGGACTTCCCACACCAATGTGGGAAGTGGGACCTTCAATTTAGGAATTTCCTCCACCAGATTGGCCTTTAAACAAGTCTGTTGGACATTTTCTTGACTAAGGATTGATGTGGGAAGGCTCAGCCAACAGTAGGCAGAGTCAACCATGGTAAGACCATACTAGATGTTATAAGAAAACAGGCTGAGAAAGCTTTAAGGAGCAAGAGATAAGCAGCATTCCTTTGTGGTTTCTTTATCAGTTACTGCCATTAAGTTCCTGACCAGAGCTACCCTCAGTGATGGACTGTATAAACTATAAGTCAGATAAATCCATTCCCATTCATATTGCTTTGGGTTAATGTTTTAACATATCAGTAGAAATCCAAAGTAGAAAATTTCTCATCTTTTTCCACAGCAATTTATGCATACTTTGTTAGGTATCTTTACAAGTCACAATGGTTAATGACTACTTTATACTGCTCAAGTGCCAGAATTAGTTTATCAGTTATTACATGTCACATCTTTATAGACCTCTAAGTTTTGAGATAGTGTCCACATATATATGCACATAGTAAATGACTTCCTCTACACAAAGTGGACAGACAAAGCGAACAAAATGGGTGAAAGACATAGTTCAGCATAGTGTCATAAAAGTTCATCTAACTCAGGAACTCCGAACTCTGTCTGCAATATAAAATCAGTGAAGCATTTATCAATAATTACACAAGTTTTTAATTAATTGGTATGGAGCAGATCTCTGTTATTAGTGGTTTTTAAAAATTCTCCAGATGAATTTAATATATTGCCAAGGTAAGAACAACTAATGAGGCATAGGGATTTAGGAAATGTTTTTTTGTGTGTGGGGGGCTACATACTACATGAGCTGTTAAAGGATGTTAATCAGCAAGAATAGACATGCAGAAAGACTAGGTACAGAAGCTGATTAAAATGTGTAGGATCATCACAGTTGAAAATAAATGTTTAAAGAGATGTTTTATTTTTATTGTTTTAGAAAACACAGGAAGCTACTGGAAAGAAAGATCCCAGTTAAAGATCAGTTAGGGATAAAAATGTTCAGATGATTTTAAGTGCCTTCAATGAATTGATATTGGCCAGGTGGCATTTTAGGTACTATTCATAAAAGTTAGTTGGGTTCTCAACAGAGGTTAAAAATGCCAATCACTATTTGCTTGAATTACCCATGGAGAGTCATCATAGTAGTTGAGGTATAAACAAAGCTGAAATCAAACGTGTGTGTGTGTGTGTGTGTGTGTGTGTGTGTGTGTGTGTGCCTGTCTGTCTGTATATGTATATATCAGTCATGAAATATGTTTTTCCATACTAAAGGCTTGTGAGTAATTATATTAAAAAGTTTTCCTAGGTGTCATATAGACACTAAAACAAATCAGATGATTATTATTTGAAAAGGCAATACCCATCATGAAACTATTTTTAAAGAAAACAAAAATTTGATCTGAGAGTGAAACTGTAATATACACAATGGAAAATGAGTATGTGATGACTCTTTTGTTGTGATACAATGCTATCTTTTACTAAATTAAAAATTTTTGTAATTATAATGCTATGCTTAACAAATGGCTAAACGACAAAAACTGAAATATTTACAAGCATCTCTGTCCTAAGACAAGACTAGAGAGGAACAAAGGAAAGAACATGAAATGAATAATGTTTTGTTTTTAATGAAGAGCTCCTGAGAGAAATATGTGAAGCAGCCATATTAATACAGTTATAGAGAAAGTTTCACCCATTAGATAATACCCGACATTCTAAAAACTTTTCAAATTCTAAGAGTATTATATAGGTGATTTAATTATAAAAATTCTTTTTGAATAGGAAAAGTGAACTAATATTTGTAACATTACACCTTCCATTTTCTGTACAAAGTATTTTGGCACAGTTTACTGCTTTGCCACAGTAGATGCCAATGCATGCTAACTCTGAATGTGGACCCTGGTTGGTTCAAAGTTCATTATATCCTTGGCCTCCCAGCAAACAGCCTTGTCTCTCGATGGACACTTTACACGTAGTTTGTCACAATTATTTGGTAATCTCTTTCAGTGTAACTCACACAACAAAAGTGACACTATCCCTGTCACACATCAGAAATGCCCAAGCTCTACTGATTTCCACATTCGAGAGAATGAAGAAAGTCATTCCGAGGTATGAATATGTCCATAGAGCTAGTTTTAGTACTGAGACATTGTCATTTTCTCTGAGTTTTAAATATACAGTATTGACTGTTACAGATGTTTTTGTGTGTCTATTTTCTTTTTATGGTCAGATTTTTATGCTAGTGCTTTAATATAACTGAAAGTAAAAAGTATTAGAAAAATATGTCCATGAATCATATTCTCTCTGAAAATAATGTCATGTTAAATTTAACATGTTCATAAGAGAAAATCTTTGTTTTAGCTATTTTTGGAAAAAATAATGAGTTACCTTCTTTAAGAGTTACATATTTTTGATTCATTTTTATTAATTGAGATAAGGTATATGCATAATAATGCATCAAAAGGTATAATTTTCACATTAAGCTAAAAAAGACATTCTTGGTTTAGATACACTAGTTATATTGGGAGAAATGTATTAACTGTTTCCCTTTAAAGTCGTATTTCTCCAAATTTGATTAATTAACCTGTATGATTAAACATAATATTTAAAAAAAGCTGTTACTTTTTAAATGCTAATTTTATTCTCAGTTAAATGTGAAAATTCTGCTTACTTTCTTTTTATGCAGTGTTAAGTGATCTAGCTAGCACATTGTGCCTATGCTATTGTGTTGCCTGTAGTTAGAAATGTACTTGTCGCCATATGTGTGTATGTATGTTTGTGTGTGTGTGTGTTCATAAAAAACACATATTATCTATCCTATTAAAAATTTTAAAATTTTTCACAATATTTAAAAAATTTATCTAAAGTATAATTACATAACTTCTGCATATCTTTACCACAGTTATTCCCTTACCATCTTAGGTCCCTCCAAAGTACAGGGTCTTATTTCTTTGATTATTATAATCACATAAATAATTAAATCAGTATATAAATTTCAATACTGTTATGTGTTCTCACATTATTATGTAATAGATAAAATCCATATTGAAAGATATTATGTTTTACTTGTTATATATAACTTGAAACATGTTTTTATATCATTTATTTTCTGAAGCCATGGAATTCATGAATAATATGGTTATATTGTATTTGTTTTCCAAGTTGTCATGAATATATTTTTATCCAATTCCTCAAATTATGAAAGAATATTAACAGTTATTAAACACTCTTTTTTGTTTCATTTTGTTTTGTTTTTGCAACAGTTCTGTCATTACCCTGCAAAGGACTATATCATTTTGAAAGGCTTGATAGCAACAAAAAATGATAACAGGAATGCAATAGCTAGAATAAAGGTTTTTGAAAAAAATTACTTGAAGTTACAAAGTACTAAAGGAAAAATTTTAGGTTATATTAGTTGCAATTTTCTTTTTACATATTTTCCATCTATTTTAGTAAAAGTACATATTTTCATTATTGCATATATATGTCAATTTCTCTCAGGTTAATTCACTTGAAACTTTCAAGGGCAATCACATCTGATTATCTCTTTGGTTTCCATAATCATATGATTTTCAGAACCAGGAAAATACGATACCTACATATTTATTAACAATAATAACATAATATTCATTATGGTGAGGAATTTTTTCATTCATAAAGATTTAAATAAATAAAACGCTGGCATATTCAAAACAGTATAAAAGTAAATAAAATCCAAAATTATTTCAAATATTTGATAATTGCATTTAAAATCTTTAATATCTGTGTTTTTTAATGATAAACTAATGAGTCTCATAATATTTTTGATGGCTGTTATTTATAGAAATTGTTGTCTTAAGATATTTTCATCTCTTCAGAGACCTTATGAGATAAAAATAATTTTACACTCATATATGTTAGAGAATCACATGGCATAAGAGCTGTATTGGTCTTTTAGTCAATTAAGGAAAAATATAGTTATGATTCTGATTTGTATTATTAATTCAATAAACATAACACTGGTAAAGGAATTTTACTTTGCTATTTTAGGAGACATAGATGTAAATAATTTCAAGAAAACTTTATGCCACACATATTCATTTGACTATTACTTTTATAAGTTATTACAATCTGAATAATTTTTAACACAGTCAGTTTTAGGTCCATTAAATAGGTTCTGTGTTACAAAATTTAGAAGAAATAAGCAACTTATGCTTTCATAGATTATTCACTGCATCATATGCTGTTTTTATTCCTTTCTATATAAATTCTTTCATTATTTCTATGTGTCCTTCATAAACTTAGATTCCTTTATTTGGTTAGCACAAATTAGACTCCATGGACTTAAAAATTAAAACGCATGGATTTGGGTGTGTTAAAAGGTGTGTGTTCATGGTCTTAGTTTAAGGGGAGGCATGACTGTGATCAAAATATATTGTACAGAATTCTCAAAGAATTAATAATGATAAATAAAAAATATAGTACATCTAATTACTTAAATGCTCATTTTGTTACCATCAAATGTTCGAGGTCTGATAGTTCTTATAAACTGAAGCATGGAGGAAAGTGTATGCTATACCGAGAGTTTAAATAAGATTTCTGAAGGATAGATGTTTATTATAAATACTCATTACTCATGTATCAATTAATAAAGTGGTTAGTTTAATAATCAGTTTCTGAAAAGTAATTTATCAAATATTTATCACTTATTAAGATGAGCAAATAAATAAAGTTGATTATAACCTACAACATAATCTTCTAGAATGCAATTTTATATGAAGTATACATAAACTCTAGTAAATATATGTACATTTCACTTACTAATTTTTATGAATTCATATTTTTATTTGCATTAATAAACTAAAAATATTCTATTTTTAAAGGAAGACATTTAACTCTATAAGCCTACCTTGCTAATGTCATATTCTGAGTAATTAATGTCAATTTATCTGAATTAAGTTATTACCTTTATATCACCACATTTGATATGAAGTAAAAGCAAGACTGGTAAGACTAGCGGGATTTAGACATCATGAAATTATCATCCTTAGCGTACTGCTTCTTACCTAGAGATAATTATTGCTTACTTATAGAGAAACACTAATATCAGCTATTGAGATATTTTGGTCCCAAACACTGCTCTAAGTATTTTGTATTCATTACATTAATTCTTCTAATTTATCACTGAATATAAAACATGTTACAATTGCATGCACTGCTGGCTTAAAAATGCAGTCAATTAAACTCTGATAAATGCTTATTTGCAATTTTTGAATATAAATCTTTCTTTCATGTACATTAGAAAAAGGATTTTTAAATTTTTGTTGAAATATTGATGTTTTCCATGCTGACTGCAACTCCATTCACTAGGTGTGATGATTATTTTCCCTTTATAGATGGGGAAACTGTGACAATGACGTTGGCTAGTCAAATTGAGTAAGACACAATCATGGACATATGTATGCTCAAAACCAAAGAAAGTTAACTCTGTTAAAGCAATGCTTAAGTACAAGCACTCGAAACCAAACATTCATAGACTGTTTTACTGTCATGGGGCAAAAATATTACAAATTCATACAGATAACTGATTATGTAGTCATAACCTCAGGAAAACAAAGATGGGATAGCCTAACCCAGGTCAGAGTACAAGAAACTGATAGCATAAAAATTGCTTCTGTCTTAGGCTTTCTGATGTAATGTAATGATTGTACCTTAAAAGTGCACAAAAGTGGTTTTCCAAGCAAATGTCAAAGAAAATACTTCATACTTGAAATTCTTTCTTAAATTAGAGTTCAAATAAGGTACAAAATTGAAACTGTCATGTTAAAGCTTTTTTTCCCTTTCTGCCATACCTTCTGTCACCGAATAGACAAAACACGGTAGTAGTTAAAATAGAAGCACAGAAATGGAAAAGTATGCATTATTTTATACCATTTATGCCTATCACCTGACTAAACATCTTTGATCTATAAATTTAGCAGCCATTTCCCTTCTCTCATACATCACTCCCTTGAGCGATACAGCAGAATAAAACGCAGATGGGCAGAGCTATGAGATTGGTAGGGAAAGGGCTTATAGTTAAGGTATTCACACACACAACACCACCCAGCACAGACATGCATACATTCATATCAGTATGAATAGCTGTTTTGGTGCTTGACCTAAAGAAACCTCACAAAATGGTTTAATATTCAGTATGTGAAATGTTCAGATAAGATTTTCCTTGTAGGAATAAAATTCAAATTTCAACATCAGATGGAAATCTTGGCTTTAAAAGTTTGGGAGACTTATGGAAGGGCTTGTAAATAAGTGTGAGATTTAGCTGGCGGACCTTGGAAATGTGGCAGTTATTGCAAGTGTGAAATTCATAGGTGCAGATGGTTGATTAAGATATCCCAGAGTGGGCAACTGCAGCAAATCTGCACAGCAAATGGAGAAAACATTTTGATAGGAGAAATATTTTTGACCTTTTATGTAAATTTTAGGATAGTTTTTGGTGAATTCATGAATCAGAAAGACTTATCAACAGTTTTGAGAAGTTACTGATTTTATAAAATATTATGATAGAAACATTTAATAGAGAAAGAATGTGTCATATAGTGAGTAAGAGGAGCATGTGGGAACAAAAAGTAAAATACATTAAACTACTAATAATATTGTATGTCATATAGTTTAGATTAAAAGCTTTTTAGAAGAAATGTACAAAATAAATATAGTCTTCCATTATTTAAAACAATCCATGGGTACGACTTGTGCCTAGGTCACCCACCAAAGGTACAGAACAGAATTTGATGCTTGCAAGACAGCTCTGGATTCTGGAAGAGAGTAACTGCAGTAGAAGAAAATGCTTTAAAATGAATCCGCTGCTTTCAAATGTTAAGAAAAGGAAAGTAAAACTCCAGAACACTACTCACATGTATTTTCTTGCTTTGTTTGGACGTAATGATTGTTTTATGAAAATATGCATATACTATATATAGGGATCAATATGACAGCCTTTTTGTGTTGATGTGTTTGTGTGTGTGTATGTATCAGGTATAGATTTTCCTTTTATATTTCTTTTCCACAGAGATGATATTGAATTATTTTTTCAGTGGAGGCAGAACAAATTATCCTTTATCTCCTTTCTTTTCTTTCCTGCAATCATGGTTTTAACTAATGATGATCCATAAAATATTCTTTTTTGTTCTTTTTGTTCCTCTCTTCCATCTTCACTTATGATTATTTTGGAAATGATACTGGATAAAATAAATTATAATTATACAGCATTAAGTCATCATAGATACTTTTTTATATATATTATATGTTACAGCATAAGGTGATAAACAACTATATGTGTGTTCCTTTGCAAGCAGCATTGAAAGTTTAGAAGTTTAAGATGCATGATAAAACCAACACAGAAATATAACACAGTAGATAGGGAATATATTGTCATAAGACTCCAGTATATATTTCAAGTAGTGCAGTTTCCGATAACAGAAAAGTGAGAAGTTTACTTAAGTAAAGAGTTTGTATGAGACTTTTGTTTTTGCGGTTTAGAAAATACACTGGTTCTTTTCCAACTCCTATTACAAAGCCACAGTCTGGCTCAAAATATAGAACTAGACAATCAGATTTCACATTCTTAATAATGTAATATAAATGCAATTATAATTAAATATATATTATTTATATAAGCACACACTTTTAGTTATAGAGAATGACAATTTAATTATTTCCAATGTGAATTTACTAAACTTGTCTTAACAATGTTTAAACATGTAATTGGGAATATAGTATTCATATGTAAACATGTATTTCTACAAACAGATTTGAATTTTTGAAAAAATTACTGTTGAATAACTTTGAATTCACTATGTATTTGCTATATAGTTGCATATTTGTCTAAGTGGATATATGGCATATGCAATAATAGTGTCTTCTAGAAGTACATAACAGTAGGTATTTGAGTGATAAATGAGAGTTTATGAAGTATTTTATAGCTTTATGAACTTATTCAATAGAAATTCTTGAATTTTTTTCAGATGACTCCCTTATAGTCTGCAAACACATGTAAATAAATGAACATTCAGATTTCCCACAAGTTTAGGATTTTTTTCAGTTATTTAAGTCTGTATAGAATGGCCACCCTTCTCTTGCTTCCTATTCAACACGTTCTGGCAGTTCCTGCTTCACCATGGAGTGAGTGGGCTTGGTTGCATTCTCAGGAAGAGCCACATTTGACAGATCTGCTGATGGTGTCAACAGTGGTCGCAGCCTTGATGGACAGCACCAAACCTTGAGGTGGCCTAGTTCCTGCTAATTAGTTGTTTGAAGTCATTCTGTGTACCACAGGCAGGGACTTATCAGCTGAAGACATCTTTAGCAGTCAGAATGACAGCTGTGATGCAGCTGCTCTTGGAGACTGTGGCGGATACAAAGAGACAGGGAAAGGCCTTGCAAGCAGGTGACAACCGCAGTGCTTTTAGATGAAGCCTGCTGAAGAAGTGATAAAACAACCAAGAGTGAAAGCTTGAAAATAAAAAAAAAAAAAAGGTCTAAATCTATATCTTTTGGGTGAACATAGAAACCACGCATAAAATGAAAATAAACATTGCCACTCTTTGAGAACTGAATGTAGATCTACCTGCTTCACGAATACATATGCAGCAAATGAAGTTGCATGCTGTTGTGACTAATCCAGCATATGCTTTTGGAATTAACTCAGATGTGTCGCAGCCTCAAAACTATTCTGTGCATGTCCATTTGCAGGGACTGGAAAGCTTGCCAGCAATGCTTGTATTTGAACACCTGGAGAGTACACAGGCGTAAATGATGTTTTGTGTAATACCTCAGAGAAGAGTAAAAACCATCAACATGTATATGTGGACTTTATAGAAATGAGAAAAAGTTAGTAGTAACATATATTTAAAGAAGTGTATGTACATTGAATGAATAAGGAATGACATAATTTTCTATTCATATAAGCATGAAATTCTCTCTTTGACCACTATTTATTTGATATGGAATCTGACTAAACGCTAAAAGAAATTATAGTTAGAAGTGCATATTCCTAATATAATTAAACAAGGTTTTTCATATGTAAACCATGAATTTAGCAGCTTTACGTTATGAATAATTTCAAAATGTCCACCAAAATGCTTTAATGATATCACTAATACTTTGTAAAACAAATGTAATCACATAAATATTATAAGATTTGTAAATTTTCATGTAAACTCCTGAAAATGTGATTGTTAAAGATACTTGAACCTGGGACTAAATTTTGTTTGAAATGACATTCATATGCATATAAAATATAAGTATCCTATTCTGTAGTCACAGAATAAGACTGTAGTCACTGATAAGGTGACCTGGCCTATATAGTTTAAGCATCAAAGAATCTAGGTAGGATGAAGGTAGCATTGTAATTAGTTCTTACCTTTGAGTCAGGACTAGAAGTCTGGATTAAAGACATACTGTGAGACTGCATATTGTTTTCTGACATGTGTGAACGTGCTGTAGGACTGGAGTGGAACTGGGGGCTTGGAAGTGGGGTTTTGGGGAGTGGGATGAGAGCTGTGGGAGGGGAAAGAGGATGAGTGAAGTAGAAGAATGAATTTCACGCAGTTAATAGTCACTGCTTTAAAAGTCTAGCTACAGTGGAAAGCTGCTTTACTTACTTTCACATTTAAATACACATTATGCTAATAAATTAAATAATTGATTGCTGAAGAAAGGACTAAGAGATTTATCCTCTTGCAGTGGACCTGAGTTCCAGTTCCATGCCAGGCAGGTGACAACTGCCTGTAACTCAAACTCTAGAGAATCTGTCACCCTCTTCTTGCCTGTCAGGGCACCGGCATTCATAAACAAACACACCCCTACAGAGACACACAGACAATCACACATACAAATTAAAAATAAAATAAATCTTTAAAAACTATATGATGCAGATCAATGAGTAACACATTTAATTTTGAATTTAATCTGTGTGTTAACCTAAAAGCTGAGAAAATGGTGTCATGTGTCTTTAATCCCCGCACTGGGGAGACAGAGGCAGGTTGATCAAGGTGAATCTCTTAAGTTCAAGGCCAGACTGATCTACTAGGAGAGTTTCAGGACAGCCAGGGCTGTTACAGAGAGAAACCCAGTCTAAACAAACAAATAAACAAAATGCCAAAACTCACAAGAAGATAAATTTACACAGAATCACTCTAATTCTTCAGAAAATAACATTGACTTTTTTTTATTTTTGCTCAGAAAGACACTGAACTTATGACCTAATGTATGTTTGTATCATATTTATAGAAAACAGATTGGATCTTAGAATAAATTAATCAGATTTCCCTTATGGTCATTCCATTGTTTCACCGTGGGATGAGAAGGAACCTAGAAAATAATTTGTTATCTATGTAAGAATATACACAAGAGACAAATTTTGGTCTTAAAACATTAAAACACAAAGACAACCATATTTAGTGAATGTTTGAATCTATGAGTTTGAAAAGATTTCAGATCCACATGGGATAACATAGGTGACATGTTAGAGAAGCTGAAAATGGAAATTTAATGGTGATGAGTAGGGCACATAACAATCTGATTAAGAGGGGGTTTTGTTGTTGTTTACTACAAAGGTGCAAAAAAATAGAATAAAACAATTAATTAGAATGAAATTAAAATAAGAAGACAGAATTCAAAATAAAAATAATGAACTTTATTACATGTAGTGTAGCTAAGTGCCATCTTACTTAATTTTTATTTTAGGAGTATTTGTTTTTGTGTGCAGATGTATTTGCAGTGTGTCTCAGTATGGCATTATGGGTCAGTTTCTAAGGTTTGAGAGCCACTGATAAAAACAAATAACTCACACTTACTTACCACTTATCATGTATCGGGCACTCTTCAAAAGCACTTTGATTATATTAAGTGAACCAACAGCCCCTTGGGATAAAAGCTCCTATGGCTCCTGTTTACGGCTGAAAAGGAAGAAACCATCACTCAGCAAATAAGTGGTTGGAAAGGCTTTAAACAAAGAAAGGCTGTGTGCTGAGACAGTAATCTAAGTATTTTGATAAAGAGGACAGAGGGTCCAGGCTCGACATTGGCTGCTTGACTTTCAGTATGATACAGTATTGTTCTACTTCATCAGTTTCTCTATTCTATTAGGCTAAATTCCAAGCTTGGGTCAGAATTTGCTGACTTGTGTTTTATGGATCATTTGTCTAGTCTGAATGAGGTCAAACATTTCTTTTCTCAGGAGTTGGATGTGTAACTCTGTGGCTGAATGTTCGGGCACCATCCAAGTCACTCTGTGGCACTGGGTTCAATTCCCAGCACTAGTATTTAAAAAAGAAATTATCTTTCAATAATTTTTGTTGGTGCTTTGTAAATAAATATGGAGACAACATAATTTTAAAATTTTAACTAAATTAATTTATTTAATCAGTCGAAATTAATTTCATATAAAGTTCTTTAACTACAGGAACATTTAAAGAACACTGACTATATATAGTTTATTTTGCTAACCACTGGCCTAAATCATGAAGATTCTGCATGTCATAGTATTTTCTAATATTATAACAATACTCTTGAAATTTAAATAGAGTCCTTTGTTTAAAAAATTCTTATTATAAAACATACTAAAAACTAATATGTGATGCCATAGGTGTTATGTGTGGTGTATGTTTGTGTGTGTGCATTGTGAATTGGCCACCTACTAATGAAAAAATAAGCTAATAAGCTATTTTTCCAAAGTCTTTGCTTATACCATGAGTTGAAAGAATAATCTTTAACAACATTGACTATTTCTTAATTAATATTTTTTCAAACGATAATATTCCTTCACAAACCAGAATCTATCAAGAAGCATGCTGGCACATACTTGCAATCCCAGCAAAAGCAGGATGATTGTGAGTTCAAGGACATCCTGAGCTAATTGATGACCTCCTGTCTCAAAAAACATATAAGAAAGCAGAACTCCAAAGACTTCCTGACAACTAAAGACTTACATGTTTTAGCAACATTTTGTTATAATCATTTTGTTTTGACTTATTTTGTTTAATGATTATAGACACCATCATACATGAAATCTTAAATTTTCCATTTACCAATATTTTTGAAAGATTAAAGCAAAAGCAGTTTTTTCTAGTATTTGCAAGTTTATACCAAATTAAATTTAAATTGTAGTACCATAATGAAATAATTACATGAATCTTTTTATATCACAAAATATTACAGGCAGAGTGATAAATGTGAATGGAAACACATTTCAGCATCGTGACAGGTATTGCCCAAAAGCTGTAGTTCTACAAACAATGAGCATTTAATTATTTTAATTGGGATTATATAATTGGAAAATTATACATACTAAAGTATATTAGTGAAAGTCAAGCACTTTGTCTGTGTAGGAAAGCAGATGTAGATCAGTCATGATGTTAAGTAGAGATGCTTAGCCTAGCAAGTAATAGAGATTAGTAGTATTGCTATACTTTTCACACATAGTATCACTATCTCACATGTTTAAGACTTAAAACTGGAATCTTAACAATGGAAAAAATTAAAGGAAATTCCACAAAAGAAACATTAAAAATGTTATTAGCGTTTCATAAGAAATCACTGCAGCAATGAGTTTTTCACTGGTGATGTTCCCCGATCCTTGCCTGCCCCAATTATGCTCACTGCATATTTTCAATTGAAGAACTATTTTTAAATGGAAAAAAGAAAAATGCCTGATGATTGCCACATGATCTAGAAAGTGATGTGAAATTCTGAGTGCACCATTACTCAATCAATAAATAATTAAAACAGAGAGAAAATAATGTACACAAAATACAACTAGGGTATGTATAGTCTATTAATATATGGAAACAGTTTTATATTTATCTCAACATACTTGATAGAAAGTATTTATAGTTTTGCAAATGCAATTCTTAATATTCTTTTGGTGAATAGTTTTTCTTTATGTTTTACCAGAAATATATGCTGTTTTAAATGCTCTTTCTGTCTACATTTCTTAACTTTGAACTACTGTGTATTTAGAACATAGCATCCTTGGAAAATTAGTGGCTAGCACAAAAATTCAGCAAATACAATATTGCTGTTTAATTTGAGCATTTTTAAATGTGTATTCTTTTCCTTTCAAATTTTACAGGAACTATATCATTGGTGTTAATTGGATTCTATTTTGTTTATCCATTTAAAATCACATTATATAACAAATTTCATAGTTGAGAAATTGGAAAATTTTAGCTCACAGTGGGAAGGAGAAAGTAAAATCATTTGTATGTGCACATGTGAGTGTGTGTGCATGTGCATCCATGTATATTTAATCCTTGTTCATAATGTATCTAAAATGTGAAATGTGATGAAAACTTTGGTAGAACTAATATTTATGCATATGGAAATTCAGATGAAAATCTATGGATTGAAATAACTTGGGATAGGACACAAGGTAATACTATGTCAGTGTCACAGACACACACACAGAAAAAGGCCTTACTGCATGGTGCATGTCCATGTCAATCTTCTAAAATTAAGGGAATAAAAACAATAATATTAATGATTGGTTGGAGTCAGAATACAAGGAAACCCTTAAGGAAAAGGTAATTAGGAGGCTTTGGGATGAGAAAGTATTCTATCATTTGTTTGGAATGATTCTCAATTCTCTAGAAAAACTAAATATGGCAAAAAGTTCCGTTCTGAGATGAACTGTTGTAAACACATTGGATAAAGTTAAAAGTAGGGGACTGGTGAATGAGATTTAAGCAAGTAAATTAGTTAATTGTCACTTGACCTGTCACTACAACCCAGACACAGAGAAACTCAAGTGCTTCTCAAAGAAATTGTTTCTGTGTTCTTTAGAAAGATAGCCCTATGTTGTAGAAAAGAAAATCAACAGCACAGAAACCAACCCAGACAAACACGCTGACCTCCTCTACCCATCTCATTAGAAAAACAATGTTTCACAATCACATGAGTTAAAGTGCTTTTTCCCCTTTAAATGTATGTACACTGGTGGTCATGAGTTAAGTCTAGAGGCAAGACGACATTTCAGGAAGGAAGGAGCTTAATTTAGAAAAATACTGACATCTTAGTCAGGATCTATGACTGTGTGTTTCTCGGTGCTCAAAATTCCATTCCTAAAAGGGTGAATCTTACTGTATGCAAATCACAACTCAAGGAACCTGACATTTTAAAAATGTAGTCAGAAAAATGTCATCATTGACTCATTGATGTTAGAATGACAGCAATAAAGACAGGATGCCATAGAGAAAAAAAATAACAAGAATATAACCCCATTAAAAATACAACTTTTTTTTTTCCATGTATGGAACTTACTTCATTGGTGACTTGGTAGTTCACATACTTAATTATCCCAAGATCGTGCAAGAATTACAAAATATAGACCATAGTTTTGTATTTATAAAACATGTTTTCGTAAATATCTATGCTTAATGAATTCTTCAGAAAAGAAAGGCACTGTGACCCAAAGGAATCAATAAGCAGACATTTGCAAACTCGCCATCCCTGTTGCTTGTGGATGGGTCCATTGTAAGATTTCTTTTCAGTGGCAAGTGATATACATACTGAGGTGAAAGGCGCCACAGCAGGAGCGATCTTTGCTTTACAGAGTGAGCCTTTTTCTCAGGATGCACCAATACAAATGCACAAAGAGAAAAGAGCTGCTCTCTAAGCCGACACCTGTACTGCTGAATGCTCTATTTAATTCCACAACCAGAGAGTGTTCAGTCGCCTCATGATAGCGACTCAGAGGGCAAAGTCCTCGGCTTCAACATGGAGCCAAGGACAAGGAGCTCGAGATACAATGGACCAAGTTTTCCAGGGAACATCCAGCTTTAAATGTCTTATTAACAGACTCAAGTCTCTTCTTCAGCCACTTCATTGAAAGCCCAAATTTTCCCTCACCAACACCTGTAGGCATAAACACCACAAACCCTATTAATCACAACTACTGCCTCTTGGAGGCTCTTTGTGATCTTGAGAAATGGAAGGGATCACTTAAATGCGAGAACAGAAAGACATTCGATCATAAGCCCCCAAGTTATATTCCACTCCATGATGAAAAGCAATAAAACGAAGGGGGCTAGATATATGCTTAGTTTAAATAAACCTGATAACTTCTATAGCTGCTTCTTGCAGCCTTAGCTGGGCACAGAAGTACTCAGTCTGCAAAGTAATCATGGCTGTCTCAATAAACCTCAGCCTGTAATGGTTCTTACCACATTTACTTTCCCAACACGAGGCTACCTTACAGCTATCTACTCGATTATGGGCAGAGTTCCTAGCAGTTATTGATAACCATACCACAGACTCTGTATCTCAGGCAGCCCAGGCGGGAGGAATGCAATCAGAGCTGTGAGCTTCTGAACCTGGATGTGTCTTGCTGAAACTTGAACATGACGACTCAGTTTTACAATGGAGCTTGTGATTCACACGGAGCAGCACCTTCCCATGTCATCTTTATTTTTAGTTCTTTGGCTCTACTGTGGAAAATTATTGTAGGAAAATCACAGCTTCCATAAGGAGGAGCTTTACTGCTTTTAGGAGGTTTTAAACGTTGGGAAAATTCACAAACACTACGTAATGCATTTCTCCATGGAAAGGAGAGAGAGGTAAATCTTTGTTTATGGGGATAATGAAGCAAAATAGCAGGAGACGGTCAGTTTAAGGTCCCCTTTCCTACCCTCTCTGAACCTTGATTCCTATGCTTTGGCTGCTTAAAAACAAAATGCCCTCTCTTCTCAGGCCTGCCTTCCTCTTCAAAATTCTCCTCTGTATTTCAAGTCCATTTCCAGCGTACACAACTAAGCGAAGTTAGGTGAATATGTGGTAGAGGAACCTGTTAGTTTTGACTGTCTCTCTTTCACATGCTTTTCACTGAGATGCCAGCGAGTAAAATGATTCAGCATTACAGCCAATGGTGTCTGCAAGATGAACGCAGTGAAACCATTCCACAGTAGTTTGATATATTATATTGACTACTCCAAAAACTGCAAAATACAGGGACAATATATTGGAGTATTGCTTGTTTCTTAATGAATCAGTATAACTCACAAATCACAGAGAATTGTCCCTTAACTAAAAAATGATATTACAATGGTTAGATCTGTTAAAATAGGTTTTCGTACATTATTTTGATATAGAAAATGAGACTCACATATTGCAATTAAGTTATTTTAGTAGTTTTAGAACCATGAGCATGCTCTTATCTCTGAATCAGTACCTAGTTTATTCATAGTACAAAACGTGGCGTTATGAAGTAAAGAGATGAACCCAAGACTGAAGTAATCTTTACAACACAAATCTTTTTAATAAGCACTTCAAGCAGAGTATTAATAATTGATGTATTAGCAAGACCATAGGTAGCATCATTGTATTGCAACAACAGCTGTAAATAGATGTTTTGGTGATTTCTTATGATTATGAGTGCATTTTTTCTATAGTGCTTTATACTAGCAAATCTGCACATTAATATCAATGTTAAAAGTAATTGTTCTTTTTCTATTTCATGACTGCAAAGGAAAAGGGGCATCTGTTTTAGAGGGGAAAATTGTGTTTTACTTCATTTATTTTATGAGACAGAATGTTCCTCTCAGATTTCAATACAAGTGCAGGGCCTCAGTCTCTCTAAGCTCAGTGGTACTGATAGTAAACTGAAGAGGAAAGAAAGGCGGGTGACTGAAACACCCTCATCCCACTAATGACACTGGAGCTGCACAGTTTTGTTGGGATGCTGCCCAGACATCTACTAATAGAAACCATGGTCCAGGATGTGAACTTGGCACTGGGTGCCAAAATTGCAAATCTAAGAAGAAAGCATTACAGAAAAATGTCTGGAATAATTTAAGAAACTATCCAGAATCACAGGTGGGGGTTTCTCTGTTTACTGGTAGATGAGTTAAAGAGACAGGTAGAGAGCATACAAGAATGCAAATGGAGTCAAGGAAACGTTGAAAGTAGAGAGGACTTAACCTCAACACTTAGTATTGAGTAAGAGACCCGGGAATGTATATGTTTCCAAATGAATAAATTAGGGAAATAGCTGGAGAGTTCTATTTATGTTACAATTAGCTTAAAAGAATTTAGTTATGGAATGTTAAGTAACTTCTGACTAATTTGCATTTTCTTAAGAAGGGCCTAGGCTGCTTGATTCTTCAGGTTCCCCAGAGCTTGCCATGATATTTAGAAATTCAGTAGCACTGTTATAATAATTGGCATTATTATTTTTTTGTATAAATGAGTGTTATTGTTCCCCATTCACTCTTGCACATGCAGGAACAAACAGAAATGCGCTCTTTGGAAGTGGAGGGAAAAAAAACAGATTCTCTGTTCACATTGGGCTAATGCCCAGACTGAACAGAGAATCTCTCAGCTGGGGCCGCCAGCTTTCGTGGCCTCTGGCGAACACAAACTCCTCAGTGGCTTTTCAGAGCCACTTAGAATCATGTTCCAGAAGTCTGTGAGTGGAATCTGCAGCTGCAGATACTGAAGGACACCTATGTGGCCCTGCGTGCGTACTCGCTCTCCCTTTGCTGATTTTAATTCTGCTGACTTTTGCACAGAAGATTGGAGGTCTGCAGAGAAGGGTGTTACCACGCTCCCTTTGCCCCACTATTTTCTGACTACTGTAGAGTAAAATAAACCTTTGGGGGAAATATTCAGTTATAGTGTTTAGAGCACAGTGCAGACTGAGCTCAGAAACATCTTTACCTTTTAAAAAACAATGAACTAAATGCAAAAGTTCATTTTATAAGTTGAATGGCCAGCCAAAGCAAAATGAATCAACAGAAACGGAAGCAGAAAGGAGGCTGCTTCTGATAATTGTATTTGAATTTACACTGGCCATTTAAGCATAATGTCAGAATTGGTTCATGGTGGAAACTTTTCCTGCTGAGGGACTTTGCTATGGAGAACATAATATAGTATTTTTTTTAAAACTATACCAGGATGATTCCTGAGTAGGGAATAAGACATGAGCGAAAAACTGGAAAAAAAAATCCAGCAGAGATATCCTAAAATGGAAATGGATTTACATAAAGCAGACTTTTCTGAGAGAGAATTAGGAGCTTTTTTCTGGGTCCAAGGTATTCAGAGCCCATCAGAAAACTCTATTTACTTCCAGAGTTATTATAATTTGTCCAAGTTGTTTCAATTTTTATTCATGTATACGTAAAAAGCAATGTAAAGAAAAAATTAAATATCTGTATGACTAGGAGAGTAAAAGTTCCATACAGAAATGAAAGCTTCTTTGAATTTAGAGCCTTAACTTATGATGGCGTCGTATTGACCTTTTCTTTCCTGACCAGTTTTATGTTTATGCAATTCTAAGCTCAAGTAAGTTGTATTTTTTAAAAAAGATCCTCAAAGCAAAAGAAAAATTGGTATTTTAGAGATATTGTTAAATACCTTGCTGTTTTGGTGAGAAGTATGTGAGAGATGGAAAATTTCCATAATTGATTGTAAGAAAAACTGCACAGCTCTGTGAGGACATAAGAACTATTGAGCACCCATTTTAAATGAATGAATTGCATGTCTTTTGAATTATATCACAATAAAGTCATTTTTAATCTTCCAAACAAAGAATGCATGTATTTTTTTTTCAGAGAAACAGCATGTGAATTGGAATCTTCTCTTGGCCAGTTATGTGTGTAATTTACAATGTTTTACCCGAACCTCTTTCTTAGTGTCTAAAGAAATGGTGTTTAGAGACTGGAAGGAGAGGAAAGAGAAAAGATAAGCATGTTTTGGTTGTGCTAATATAACATGTATTTTGTTTCTCTATTAAAGGCTTCTCTTTTATTTTCAATTTTACTTACATGTTTTTATTAATGGTTATTGGTTGTACATATTGATGACATTAGAAATGGTATCTCAGTTCAGATGTTTAATCCAATCTCTATTGGTTATCACTTTTGAGTTTCTTAACTTCTTATTTACTAAAGTCTTGCTATGAGAGCACGTATGTAACACTAGTCCTTCTGTAATGGTTTATTTTACTTAATGTAACATCTTTAAAGATGATATTTTAACATATTTAAAGAAAGATATTTTCACATCTTTCTTTCCAAGACAGGATTTTATTATAATTCATGTCAAAATAACTTCTCTTAAAAAAAATCATTGTAACAGAGCCGGGCAGTTGTGCTGCATGCCTTTAATCCCAGCACTGAGGAGGCAGAGGCAGGCAGATCTCTGTGAGTTTGAGACCAGCCTGATCTACAAGAGCTAGTTCCAGGACAGGCTCCAAAGCTACAAAGAAACCCTCAATGTTGAATTATTTTGCTTCTTTTTCGATAATGTTGCAGCAAGAGTATGTGTGCCAGTATCTCCTTGGCCCTTAATTTGAAAACTGAAAGACAATAAAAATTGTTTGATATACCACAGCATTGTTTTAAAGATGCTCTTGTTCAGCTGCTGATATCACTTCTAATAGAAAAACTGTGATAGAACAGCAATTTAGCTTTGAAATCCCTTGGTTAGGCTCTGTTCATTTGATTTCACTATATATACACATACTTATTATAACCCACTGATCAGGCACAAATCTACAAAAATCACCAGGCTTCTCAGGATTCCTTCAATATTCAAAAACTTAAGATTTCATAAAAGGAGGATGTTGCAGGCAAGCATATGGAGAATCATGGACAAACCGGAGACAAGGAGAATGACAGGATTACTAGTTCATCAAAGACTTTCTGGGATCTTAAAGAAATCGATTAGATTCTGCTAGATGGAAAGTTGAAGAGCCCAGAATAATTATCACTTATTTCTATTAAGAGATGACAGGGATTTTGGTATACGGAACAATGGAAGCTAAAATCCTTATGCATGATGGATAAGAAGGCTGAAAATAAAGGTTAAGTTGTAAGCATGCAATTGTGGGCTGGAGGTGCTGGGCACCTGCAAGGACTGGACTAAGTGCTTCCGAACAGTGCACACTGATAGCACATTAAGAAGAAAACATCAGCCAGGCTAACCAGGCTCCAGCTAAACAAATCAAACATTACAGCTACCAGGTTCCTTTTCATGAGGGTTGTTTTCTTCTTTTTATAAGCTAATGTGTTTCCTTACTCTCACATATGGTGAATCATCAGAAAAATATTAACGGTCCATAGAAACATTATTCTAAGAGACAACTAATGTAGCTACTGTTGCATGTACACAATTGGAGAAATGCTGAGTGTGATTATCCTGGGAAACAAATATAATACTAGTTTTTGTTAGAAACAAAGAAGATAGAGGTACTCAAAATTCAATGGGAACTTGAAATTGGGACAGAGTATTTCCAGCAAACAAATAGATCACACACACACACACACACGCACACAGAGACAGAGGCACATGAGCACACATACACACAGGCATGTGCACACTTACCACATTCCAATTCTATATCAGGCTGTAATCTGTACTGTAAACATAATAAAAAGATGAGCAAAAACAGTTTAATTCATAATATCAGTTATTCTTATGCTCAAGTTTTACAAAGGTGTTAGAAAGAGATTTCAACTACTGGAATAGGTAGTATTTTATCGGAGCCTCAGAAGGGACAAATACGTATATAAAGTGCTTTCCAGGAAGCGAGAGCAGACTGGATCAAAATCTGTCGAGAGCTTCAGGAAATAGCAAGATCTGTCTCACTGAATGTATGTAGTATGCAAGGAAAATCAAAGATGAAAAATTATGAGACAAAGTTAAATCTTATCTAGACACTGAAGGACATTGAATGTCATGATAAGACATTTGAAAGTCATTCCTTAGATAGTGTGAAGTTGTTAAGTTCGTTCTCTGTGAATCATCACAGGAAGAAAGAAACTTGGAAATCTTCAGGAGGTCTATGTTATTTATCATCAGTTAAGAAAGTGTGAGTAGATGTTACTGAGATATTTTCTTAGTAACAATTTTATGATTCAAATGTGTGTGTGTGTGTGTGTATGTGTGCATATGTGTTCTTTAAAAAGACATAAAGGACTTCTTTTCAATTAATTTATGTCATGAACAAAGACTAGCTGTCAGCACCTTGTAGTTCAACGAAGGAGCAGATCGTCTATGTGTATGTACTTCTGAAGATGTTTCAATGACATGAAAAATTAAGATGATATTTATGAAGTGTTAGTATTATTGGGGGAGGTCATGCATGCAAACATGACATTTCGAGGGCAATTATGTATGCTGTTTAGTGTGCAATTAAAATATAAATGCATCAGTTTACAGTATAGGCAGAAAAATGTAATTTGATCATGTTTAAAAATAGAACGAAAACAGAGCCAGATCTTGATGAATGAGAAAATTTGGGAGAGACACCGAGAGGATGGCAGAAGGGTTATTGCCTCATTTGTTTGAGAGGAAAAGACAGGATCCTCAAATACTGTTTTTGGAGGAGAAGCACGTTAAGGAAATACAAGGAACAATATGACAGCCAGCAGTTTCAATTTAGGAAAGAGTAAAATATTTTTAGATTTGTGAAAATGTTAACCAGAGTTTCTCAGTGTCACATGAGGTAAATGTTCGTTTCAGAAATGATTATATTGCCACCAAGAGAATTTCTGAGAAATCAATGTTCCACGCTATTGAAAAACCAGTTGTTTTTCATTTTGATGACCTGGCTTTCTAGCACGAATAGGTGGTATAAAATTAGTCATATTTTAGACATTCATAAATTTTTGTTTTTAAGTGGATTTCATTGAATGCTAACCTACTATTTCATGAACTAAACACTATGTCGAAAAAAAATAAGAACAGGACCATATATGTTAAATCACTGCATTCTGCTGTATTAGGTAGCCCTACAAAGCATCTTGTTTTATACTTTCTTTTAAAACTATTTTCTTCACCATATTACACATAAGCACTTATTTCCTTTTGATTCATATCTATTTTTTAACTCAAGAGTATACAAAATTTCTTACCTAGCACACTGTGAATTAAACTTAATACTTAAGAAATTGAATCCCCAAAATAAGTGTTTTTTCATGCTCTTTGTAAGAAACCAGTTATAGCTAGGATCATTGTATTTTATTTATTTCCTTTGCTTCACACACACACACACACACACACTTATGCAAACTGTTCCATTTCAGTAATATGATTATTTACTTTCTTGCTATTTTTTCATAGTCCAATACATTTTCAAAATCTTTTATGTTTGCCAGTTTCAATTACTGAATGGAGGCCATTGTATCTGGAAGAAGTTTGTTTTGTCTTTCATCAATTCTTCTGCATTTTAGAGCTGATTTTGTCAAAAGTAATGACGTCTGATGTTTGAACTTGAAAGGATAATGTTGCCCAGGGATATTTAGGCAACTGTATTGGTGTCTCAATTGACAGAAACAGTAATGTCCTTGTAACTTTCTAGCAATCTAAGGGACATGTATTAGGTATTGTGAAGTCGGTTAGTGTTTCTTTTCTTATTCATGCTACTTATATTTGAATGATTTGAGTTTTAACTTAAGTGTTTGGAATGACACTAATCTACCCTTCTCCAAAGTTAACATATACTCTGTAGCAATATGGATGTATCGATATCTCATAAAGAGATAAAGATAAATGATAGTCTACTGTGGGGTAAACCACTGGGGAAGACAAGGAAATTGTACTTATTTATTCTATAGACACCTTCATTCGTGCACACATTTATTTACTGCATATTGTCAATGGTACAATACATTTCAGAGTGGAAGTTGGTCTGTGACTGTTGCCAAGGCAATTAGATAGCCAGCTGAGATATTAGCTTGGGATTTGTACTTGTTTTTCCTACCACATTATAGAATGCTTCACTGTGGTTTGAAAAGTGCAAGTACCCATGATTCAATGTGACAAAGTTAAAAATAGAAGAAAATTAATAATTGTATATTATCTGAGTTTCTTCCTTCAATTTAAAATGAATCAGAGCTACACTCTAAAAACTAGATCAAAATAAGTCTTCAAAGTGTCTGCTTTCCAAAACAATTGTCTTTTTCTTCATGGGAGAGACTTAGTTTGCAAAAAGCAATGTCTCTCTGGTTTCTATAGCAATGCCTCCTCCATGTTAAGCCCAATGACAACATCTCATAGTCTTAGCTGCGTTCCTTGCCTTAATTGTTCTCTGTGCATGTAATGTCCTATCCAACTGAAAAACAACAGCAGAAAAGATACCGAAGTTTATCTTTTCATATTTTTGTTTGTTCATATCTATTTTCTAACCTCTGAGCTCTGTTTTATCATAGCTTAAACCAACAAAAATACTTCCTTAATCTCAAATTCCCAATCATTTCCTTTCTTCTCAACTGTTTTTATTGACAAATGGGTATCTTCTGTGCCTGTTCTTTTAAATCTTTCTTTAAAATTTGGCAAATCTTAGTGTCTCCCAAGTCTCAGGTACTGAGAGTCAGTTGTTAATTTAGTCAGCTGTTAATTTTTTTATCTCCAGCATTATACCTAACATCACACTCAATAAAAATAAAATTAGACTCTCAAAGCCCAAATATGAAAGGTTATTAAAGGTTTTTAAAATTGGTGGCATAGTTCTTCTATTTAGCATCACTGAATGTGCTCGTCATAACCTCTTTCACTCCCTCAACACTTCCCTTACGCTTCAGTTCCTATTCTATAGCTCTGAAAATGTTACTGACAGTTTTGAAGAATCTTTTAGATTGAAGACTACTGTCAAATGTTCATCAAAGAAAAGAGACTGTTTCACCAAAAGTTTTATCTTCCCTAATTTTTGATGTGTGTTTAGCAAGTTAAAAGTTAATTTAAGTGCTTGTTCAGGTTAAAGGGCTGGTGGGAGTCACTGAGATATGGGAGGGTGCCCTGCTCTTTACTGAGTTCAGAAGAACATAGTGCCAGATAAGGTATTTTAATTCATGATAGCCACCCACTTTAAAAAAAAAAAAAAAGCAGATCATAAGGCATTGGAGAATTACCCCACTCCCTCTATGAACAGCAAACATTGTATAGTTTTAGCATTGAGTCCACGGAAAATGTTTCTTGACTAAATTGAGTGTTTAAACCTTAGACTAACCAAGATGCCTAGAGGGCTAAGGCAGAATGAAAATCACCTGTTAGCTTCTGAAACTCTGGAGGACTACAGGAAGGTACATTTCCTAAAAGCCAGTTAATTGCAAACTGTGCATCCTGAGAACAGGGACCTCAAGATTCTCTAGTTCTCTGGTCATTTCAAACTTGGGGTTTTCTTTGAACTTACTGTCCCTTCAAGTAATCTCAGCAGTTTAGGTGATCCAGAGAAGCGTCCAAGAGAAAGTCATCCCATGCACTCAGGTTTACCGCTGTATTTGTCCTCTTCCTATCAACTCTATTATTATCTGCTTAATACCAAAAGTGGCCTTCTGTCATTTTAAATAGACATGAATTTTTAATGGATCAAAGGTCTGAATTTCCTGCTTTTCAGTTGATGTTCTTTCAGCTTTAAATTTGGCTAAGATGAATTGAACATCAAGTACTGTGAAGAAATTTCATTTTCATTGTCTTGCCTAAGATATGCCTTTGGATCTGAGAGGTAGATATTATTGGCTTTGTATTTAGATTGCAAATCTATTGCAGTGTGGGGGACAGACCTATCTTCAAACTATGAGATGTTTCTGAACTACAAGGCATTTTCTAAAGATTCATAACCTAAGAAGGTGAAAAATAGCAGGATTCTAATAAAGAAATCATGAAGCAATTAAAATTTACAGAAGATTTTGTTGTCTTTGATGGTGTTTAAGCCAATTTAATCTTTAAAAGTTCTTAACTATTAATTTAAAGATAATTTCCTGATACACCAATATGTCTATTAAATATTCAAATTTAATACTCTTTACATTTGACGCCTAACAAACTAACAGACACCACAGTTACCTTAAAACATGCATAATAATTATGATTTCATAGAAACAAAAACCAAGTAATGGTAAGCAGTAAAGAAATTGACATTTTCCCCAAGCTCACTGCCTTAAAATTAAATTGTATTTTTGCATGCTATAGAACAGAGAAATGGTAAGAGTTTCAAGCCAAGAAATACAATTAAAATTCATTATCTTTACCTGGGTGTTTTTGCTTTATTTCCCCCATCTTCTTTGCCATGATTCCTTTGAAAAACAAATCTGCAGTTTTACTTGTGTGTTTATACCAAGAAAATCAGATCCACAGCAAATGGAATCCAACACTTAAATCATTGAGTACCTTCTTCTATCTTCCTTTTTCGATTCATAATGCATAGTATTTACTTTAATGATCAGTAAAAACTCGAATCAGTTATGGTCCTTGACTTTTGTAAGTTTTGGTAGCATATTCATGAATAACTTTCTCAACTGACAAATACTGTGATAACGCTCACTAAGCATCTATTGATTTTTTTATCATTCAGAAGATGGCAAAACAGGAAAAGAGTTCACAATGAAAATTTTTAATGTCTTGAATTGTTTCGGTGGTTAGAACGTCTACATTTAAAAGCCAAGCTCAATCTTCTATAACAAATATCCATGTTAGAATTGGATGCCTTTCAAAAGAAAAGTAGAACTTTAGGGGCTGGCACAGTGCCTGGCATAGAACAAGTTTACAGTACAGTATTAGGTTGATTGCAAGTGTATAGTCTCTGCTGCCTAAATTATCACACTGTCTTAAACCTACAAATTCACTACAAAACATTTGAAGGGATCATGGGCCCCTTAGGATCTAGGAACAGCTACAAATTGAAAGCAGTAAACTATAAATAAGTTCAGGACAGATTACACTTTAGAATCTAGATAACAAACATATGGGATTATATAGAAAAGGCAGGGTAAAACGTGATTCTTATGTAAGTGGGAACTTTTCCCTGGTTGACATTTAAAAATACATAGTGCTGTTCTCTTCACGGAAATAGACATTGGAATGGAAAATGCCCAAACTCACTCTTGTAAAAAGGAGGCAAATGCTGAAAGCTTTGCAAGTTTTGCAGATCTGGCAGGATGTGCACTCTGCGAGATCCCACACGTGTTGATGTTTACTAAGCAATGGGGAACCAGTGTCCTACTAGAGTACACAGGGACACAAGCATAGCATATGCTCGAATATTCCAAGGACTTTGTTACAAGACGTATGTGGATCTATATCTAATATAAAACTAATTTTTCACAGTGTTCTGTAACCAGATCTTTTCCCACTGGGTTGCAATATTGTCATCCCTCATTCATGAGCCATGTGTTTGAATTATGGTAGTTGAATTATCAAAGTCATCTTGCTGTTTGAATGCCACTGGCATTGTATTTGGGGGAAAAAGTTACAATCACATTTGCTTCCTTTAGGGAACATGTTGATAATACCCCTGTAGGTGGTACCATAGATGTTAATGACTTGAAGCTGTTGTTTTTATATTGTATCTATGAAGCCTCAAGTCATCAGAGACCCGTCAGTTCTGATGAATCATCACCCTCTTGCGCCAACTGTGTACCACTCACCCTCAAAACCCACAGAAACACTATTGAATGTTCTTATACACACAGTCTACGACCTTCCTCCTTAGCAGAAAAAAAGATTGGTGAAAAGCTCAGTGGACATGTCAACGGGAAAATACAGATGGTACCTTACAGAGGATAAGTGAATGTGAGTGACCAAGAACAGAGATCCATTTACTCACAAATTCTAGGTTCCGTGGTGCTAGAAATTTTATGAAGTACTTATAATAGCAGAACAAAGGAAGACATGAATCAAGGCACTTTTAAAATAAATCGGTTGTAGCATTAAGTAGACTACAGAAAAGTAAGGAAAGCTCAGTCTTTGGCTTCAGATGATATTTGATGTCCTCTTAGTGCAAGGAAACTAATGATCTGTTTGTATATCCTAAAGGATTTTCAAAGGCCACAAAGATGTTGGGTCACATACAAATATGAGTACTAAATTGATTTTTAAAGACTATAGGTAGCCATTCAGGTTGTAAGGAGACTCTGGACGTGTAGCAGCCCAACTTCTCTACCATCACTGAACTTTTGATTTAATCATTCTTACATACAGTTCAGTGGAGAGTGCCATTCCTAAAACAATATTTATTCGCATTCTTTAAAAGTTTATCAAACCTACAGATTTTAAAATAACTTCTTTTTTATGTAGGGAGGATTTAGACATTTGCAAATAGATTCTTAAAGCAATGTAATATGATTGTCATTCTTTTTTACTACTACAGATCAACTAAAACAAGTATATATTTTCTAGCATCTGTCATAAACCTAGTGGTTCAAATATTGTCTCATTTATTTGTTTACTTCTTGTAGCCTTATATTAATGTGATATGATGGCTTTTTTGTTAAAGTACATATATATATACTATATATGCATATATTTACATATATAGGGAGATATACATATATAATAGAAAGACTAGATAGATAGATAGATAGATAGATAGATAGATAGATAGATAGATAGATAGATAGATAGATAGATACATAGGTAGACCTCCCTGGTTTTTAATTTACTTCTATTAGCATTAGTTACTATGATAAAGATCCACAGAACTTGTTTATGACATCTGCATGGATCATGAAACACGTTCTGTAAGGTACATGAGAGAATAAGGATGAAAATATAGCTGAGTAAATAGGATTGCTAAAATGAAACAAATGAATAATACCAGGCTATATGTGTAATTCAACATACATGCTAATGACAAAGAAAACATATTAGAAAATACATTTGACTCAGTATTTTAGAAATAAAGAATAATAAAATTTAGAGAGTTAAATATACTATAACGTAATTGAGATATTTAGACTGACACAAAAATAATATCTTTTTTATTGAGTTTTATTGATCTCTACTTTTTTTTCTGCTCCATTCCCTGCCTCTCCTCTCCCCTTAAACCCTTCCCCAAGGTCTCCATGCTCCCAATTTACTCAGGAGATCTTGTCTTTTCTTTAACATGGTAAAGAATTTTCAGGTTCAATTATGAAGAATTTAATTCAATGGCTATTTTTATGAATATTGGGCTTTCCAAAAAAGTAGTTCTTTTCAAATATTTGAAGAAAGCCTTCAAGGATGCATTGGTAGTGTGGTCACACAGTATGGAGGGAAATTTGAATGGATCATTGCTAATATTATTTCCTGCAGTAAGGAACAGCATGTAGAAAATCAGAGGTTCTGGGAAACTTGGAGAGAAGGCTTAGGTGTAGTTAATTCTTTTCTTTGCATCTTCAGATATTACAAAGATTATCTAGAGGAAGTAGAGTGAACAAATCTGTCATTCAAAACTATTAGTGAAACAGTATGAGAAAGCCTGACACATTAATGGGAAAGTTTTTAAACCAAGGAGCATTGCCTCAGTGAAACATGGTGGTTTGATAAGATATGAGTTGCTTTCTCTAAGAAAAACATTTTTCATATTTAAAGATAAATTTTTCTATTTGACATTCACTATTCCTTCCATTTGAAGCTTAAGATCTTATACTTAAAATACAGAAGAATGAAAGTAAAAATTAATTCTAACTTATATTTGTAAGTTGGGAAGACGTTTCTTATGTGATGAAGAGAGAGAGATGATATTTCATATGAAAGGGATGAGAACTCTTTAAGGAAGCAATGAATGAAACAAAACTAACAGGTTTGATTGAGTATGAGTGCTAGTAAAGATATAGTCCAGCTGCTGATGACCTAGGAATACATGTATGGTAAAAGATCATGCTGAAATGTGGGTACAAGGACTGTAGAGCAAACCTTCAGTCCTAGAGAAATTAGTTAAAAACTACAACAAACTATTATTGTGTAACAATAAGCCTCAGTACAAAACCAATCAAGGATTTATTGATATTTTTTTCTGGTCTTAGTTTTTTTATATGTAAAAAGAATGAAAGATAATTTAATCAAATATGCATTAGTTACACTGTGCAGACTTAGTCTAATCTATCTCTTTCTTTTTTTTATTCTGTCCAAACTAGTTTTGTATTCCTCATTTTTTTAAATGATCTTTTACACATTAAGTAAAGACTCATATAAGAATAGTGGTACACAATCTGTATGTTTAATTGTGTTGGGGAATGGGGAAATAGTGACAAGAGTTTATTTAATTAAAGTAACCAAATAAGATATGTAAATTGGGTAGGCATTTTGTAGCGATTTCTATAAATAGCAATGTATATACAGAGAATAATCAATTTTCTGCACTAATAATATCTTTCAAAATACTCTAGTCAGAGGACAGAATATGGACAAGAATAGATTAGAAAGCAATCAGGAGAGGAATTGATGGCTCCAGTGTTTACAGTTCAAGAAATCTGCATTCAAGTCTAGCATTTTTTTCTAATAGCAAAACCCAAGGTAATAAATTTGACCTCTTTTCAAAGCAATAAGACAAAGATGTTTATTTTATTTCTTGAAGATGACTGTAAAAATAGTAATAATGAAGGTAACATTTATTCCACTGTATACTTTTAATCAGTGTTAGTTCTTAGTCATAGGACATGTTGAACATTTTTATTAAGTTTTTCTGTCAGTTATTGAATTCAGTATGAAATCTGTGATCTTAAAATATTCTGTTCAAATATTCTGCCTCCAGTAAGAGATGGGGAACTGGAATGAAGGCTCTATACTCAAAGCAACCTCAAACCATAACTGACAATTTTCATTTATGTAACTGGACTTTTCTCCCTGCCTGCTAGTTCCTGAATAACCACTCAGAGAATTAATATTAATTATTAATAGTTGGCCAATATCTCAGGCCTATTACTGATGAGCTCTTACATATTAATTAACCCATTTCTACAATTTTCTGTGTGTGTGTTTGTGTGTGTAAATAAATACATTGTGTATATAATCTGTATATATGTTGCCCGGGCTTACTATGGCATCTTACTCCTCTGGGAGCACAATGGCATCTCTTCAACTCTGTCTTCTTACTCCCTGTATCTCTATTTGCATTTCCTGCCTAGTTATCTTCTGCCCTTCCATAGGCCAAAGCAACTTCTTTATTAACGAGTAGTAATAAAACATATTCACAGCATACAGAGGGGCACTCATAAATAAAAAAAAAATATGCTTGGGCCTATGTCAGGGCTGAACAGAGGTAGGCAGTAAAAATTAAACTAAATGCTGGGAGAAAGTAGGTAAAGTCAGGAGACGCCATGTAACTGCCAGAGAAGTAAACCATGAACCTCATGATAAAATACAAAATAATAAAAATGGGTTAATTTAAGATCTAAGAGCTAGCTAAAAAGATGCCTAAGCTATTAGCCAAGAAATAATTTAATTAATACAGTTTCTATGTAATTATTTTGGGTCTGAGTGCCTGGGAATGAGCAAGCAGTCTCCACCTACATTACATCATCTCCCCTTTTCTGTCTAATTTTTTTTAAGAAAAGGTTTTAGCTTTAACAAAGTGAAATTACACATAAAAAATGGTTATCAAGCAGAATTAGAGTTACAATATTTACTTTTTGTATTTGATAAGATTAAATAAAATACTCTATCACCTATTTTATCTTTGTGAGTCTAAAACTTGATATCTAATTTATCTTTTATCATAACTAAGGAAAATTATAGTTATAACTATCTAGCTTCAACTCCATCAAAGCCCTTAGAAGGATATACTATTACCTGACTAACAAGGAAGTTTATTTTAAGCAACTTCCAAAACTCTACAAATGATAGAGATATCTGGCTGCCTGTATAGCTACACAAAGTTCTTCTGTCTATAGGTTTTGAGTGTCTTGCAGATTTCTCTATGAAGTAGGAAAATTGAAGGAATATTCTTCCTATTTTGGCAAAATTTATCAGTAGCTTTTTCTCTGTCCTATAGAATGCCTGGCAAACTCTTTCATGAAGCAGGAGCCCTGAAACATTGTCCCACCTTGTTTTAGTAGAGGTCATTTTTCTGTGGGTGCTGCATGTTCATATAATACAGCATATTGTCAAGCAGTCCAGGCAAGAGCAGTTTCTTGCCCAAATGGCTAGCCATGCCACATTAAAGCAAACTCCACAAGGAACTTCTTTAATTTCCTTCATAATCTTGAGATAATTGGTGCTCCCAGGAGCAGATGTGTCTCATTTTCGAGAAAAATCTAAGTTCTTAAATCATTTCAAATGCCATATTCTGTATGTCTTTGAAGTGTTTGAAGATTACCTATCCATATGAAACATATATCTGTACATAACATTTTAAATGTATTGTGTAAACATAATACCTAAACCAATAGCAGAAATTTATATACAGTATAACAAAATTGACATTAAATTTGTGTTAGCAAGCCAATATCTATACCGATGTAAAGTATTTTGGGATTAGCAGTTGTTTTTGGATTAAAGTAGATTCAATAATCTGCATTTTGTCAGCATTTCTATATCATATCTCCTTTTTTCTTTAGACAGAGACTGATATGATAATTAACCATTTATAACCAACCCCCATTAAATGAAGACAAAAGTTATTAAACAATAATTTGGGAATTTGAGCATATTTTTCTATCCTAGTTCTTGCTGATTAGAGGTCACTGGTAATCTTATAGAATCCTGAGAAAATTTAGAATGATGGTCAAGTCCTGACTGGGGTATTTTGTGTGATTGGTCCATCTCAGCCAGTAGCCTTCAAACTGTTCTGGATGTTGGATAACTTGAGCCATTGTTCCCATCAGAGACCTTTCGAAGGGTTTTGCTCAATCAACCATATTTACCTGGAAAGAATCCACAGCTACTTCTGTGGAAACAAAAGCAGAACCTCTTTTCAAAGCAGCATATCCTTAGACTTACATTTTGAAGCCAAGGTACCTTTAAAGTATGTTGTTTCAACTTATTAGCTAGCACAATCAAATGTCTTTAAACAGTTAGCTTATTAAGAGTCAAAAAATTCAAAGAAAACACAATAATATACATAATACAGACTGTGTATTTTCCATCTTTATTTGGCTTTTTCCCTTTATACTACTTTTACTGTCGCTTTATGGACTTTACTTTTTAAAACTATCTATTGCTTTATATAACTGCCTATACTCTTTTTCCTCTCTCTCCCAAGCCTATATATATTTTTAAACACATTTAGAGGTTTCTTTTTTTTTTCCTGAATCTGTCTTTATTGCATATCTGTATTTTTTTCTGATCTCTGCTTTAATTTACTAAGCAGACATGGCTAAAACAAAACAGCAGCTTTGGCTTCTGGCTCCACTACATATTACTTCCCAACATGGTAGAGGTACCCAGAAAAGTCAAGCTCTTCACCCTACCTCTGGGGTCCATGCTGCCACCAGGTAGCATGCAGCTGGCCCACAAACATTTTTTGTCTATATGAGTAAAAGATAAATCCATCATAAAGGATATGGCTGATTAGCCTCTCTGTACTGAGGCCCGTATGAGACTGAGGAAACCCACCACACTGAGTGAAGACTCATGGATCATGTTGGTCAGTTCCATCTTGCAGGCAGCTATTGGGAGACACATATCTGTACTGACCCTGGCATAAGACTATGAGACTAGAAAGCCCAGTGTTGCTCTGTTTCTGTTTGTTCAGAACTTTTTTTTTTTTTAAGATTTCTCAGGTCTCATGGAAATTTGAAAGTCTCACATTGGATGCCATTTGTAACTGGATGTTTCTATCCCAACTACCAGTTCCTGAAGAACCACTCTAAGGCTTAGAATTAATTATAAATGTTTGGCCAATGCTCAGGCTTATTACTGACTTGTTCTAACATATAAATTAACCCATTTCTATTAATCTATCTAGTGCCACATGGCCCATGGCTTGCCTGTAATGCTATGGCATCTTAATACTACAGGGGCTCAATGGTATCTCTTTGACTTTGCTTTCTTTCTCCCTTCATCTTGGTGTAGATTTCTCACCTAGCTATATTCTGTCCTGCCATAGGTCAAAGCAGCTTCTTTATTAACCAATGGTAAAAAAAAATATTCAAAGTATATAAACAGGCATCTCATATCACATTTAGACTTTGAAAGCATAGAAATTAGAGTTAACTCATAAATAAAACCATTAAGTGTTACAATTGATTCAAAGTCAAGCACAATGTCAGTTGAAGCAGAAGGACTTAATCACATGTTTTATTCTCCCTTAGTATATAGTTTAATCTTACTTTGCTATGCATACGTTCTTGATGTTGTTTTTGAATTTGTTCTTTTTATTCTAGCTCACAGGTTCCTGAAGAGAACCATATTTTTCTTAAGCATATAATCCCTACAACTCCTAGTGAGAGATCTAGCAAATGTGTGTTCCCTAAATTAGATGTACAACACAGTTTTCACAACTTTCCCTTGATGTGACAGAAATTGCCTATAAGAACTGATTCAAATTCTTTATTCTTTCCTTCCATGGACCTCTTAGTCACAGTATTTAACAATATGTCTCAATTTCATGAGAAGATATCTTAAAACTAACTGATCATTGATCCATATTTACTTGGGCTCTTGCTTCAATGTTGCTTCCACAAATAAAGTCAGAAAAGTAATACCCTCCAACATTTATTCTCATAGTTCTTGATTTGTTGTTCTTATTCATGTCTAGAATTATTTAAATACTTACTGAAACCTGTAAAAGGAAATACTTTGTCATATTTTTAATTGTAATACATTTATAGGAGAACATGCAAAATACAGACAGTAATGATAAGAGAATCTGGTATTCCACTTAATTGCATATTATCATTAATAGAAATTAATGACATTAAAATGAAGCAGTCATATTTATCAAAATTGCCAGGTAAATAAAATTACTATAAAATAATTATAGTATTTTTTGTCATGGTTAAACTACCTAACCTGCACAATTGACTGTTACCTTCATAGACTACTACTGAATTTAGCCATGCTAAATTTTTTCTGCATATTATGGTTTAGAAGCAGTTTCAGGAAACCAATACTGTCAGATGTCTTATTATGTCAGTGAAATTTGAATCCTTTTTGTTTTGCCATTTATAGTATGACTGTAACTCATAATATAAAACCTTTTTAGAAGATGATTGTATGATTGTTAGTTTATTGTTTAAAATACATAATACCAATTTATCAATTATTTTTATGTGACTATCATAAAGTTCTTATACATGAGAATAAAATCATTCAAAATCTATATTTATTCATCAGTTTAGTCTAAGAATATCAGACATTTTATCTTGACTTTAAGTGACAAAATATTGAACTTCAAATTTTCTTTCAGGTGGGACTCACTATATGTCCAGACTGATTTAGGCTCTTAAACTTCCTTCTTCAGTCTCCTAAGAGATAATAAATTTCACTTGACACCCAGCTTGACACCCTGATTTTTGAATTTGTTTCAAAAAGTTGCACAGATCAATTCATAGCAACTCTAGCTCCTTACTTGACACTGCAGAAGCCAACCTTGTATAAAAAAGGAAAAGTAGAAGGAAAGGGTGACTGACGTTCCATCTGTAACAGAAGAACACTAATGGATGATGGCTGTGCGTGCAGACAGAGACGGTCATTTTTTGTGGCGTGGGACTACTGCTAGGTTGCGCATGCCCCAGTAGATGACAACTGTCCAAGTTCATATGGACAGTACTACTTAGACACAGTGGTTATTTGTAAAAAGGACAGGACATAGGGTAGATAGAGATGTGCTAGGAAAAGTAGTAGGAGTAGGATGGACTGAGCTGGGGATGCATATAATCATCATACATTGTATCAATATAAAAAATTTTCAAATAATAAATAAAAATACTATTTAAAATGGTAAATAGCTAGACTCAGATTCATAGTATGTTGTTTGCCAAGTGCATGAGGATCGGGGTCTGGTCATCAGCACCATATAATAAGCCAAAAGTTTTCAATAATTGACAAAATTAGAAAGTTTTAATCTCAGCAGTCTATAATTGACTCCTATATAACTGTTATAGACTATTGTTTAAGGAATTACTTCTTAAAAATAGCAAACATCAACCCATCAAAAGACAATAGATTCATGCATATCCTATGTTTATATACTCTTGAAATATCTGTTATTCAGTATCATAGTTTGATAAAATTTCAATTAGCTCACTTTTCAAATATTTAATACACTTTTGATTTTATATGTTATATATTTCGGCTGTACATGCTTCTGCCTTGTCTTTTCATTTGACAATTCATATAAAAATGTTAAGCCATATACTTTCAATAACTCAGCATGATTCCTTTAAGCCTCCTTAAAAAAATTAAGAAAATTTACTTGGAGATAAACAACTAGGTATTTCATATATTTAGGTGCCCAAATATCATTCTGAAGTCTTAGTCTATCTTATTGAGACAAACTGTTTTCTGGTTCTGCTTCATAAACATCACCAGCGAGAACTTTAATAATCATTAGGTGTATACCTTCACAGCAAATAGGAAGTAATTTACTGAAATTTTTAATTTAAATGAAGACCAGCGATGGTCAGCAGTTACTCTGTGATGGATCCTCAAGGACTGAGAGAAAACCACTGACAAAAAATATTAAAAATAAAAAATAAAACTATCACTTATCTATTGGTTACTCTTCTTTTTCTGCATTATTTAAAAAAAAGCATACTCAAAAGGCAATCAGTTCAGCCATGTTGAATTCTGAATGCTCTGTTCCAGGTCTTTATCCATGAGATGTCATCAAAGCCTGATACTAACAATAATTCACTAATATAAAGGAAAGGCTATTTTATTTACTTACAAATATGTAAGATTTGCTATGTTAAACAGCTTTTCTGAGAAGTGAAAATAATGGGTGAATTGTAGCTAATGAAAACTACATGGCCCTTTAGAAATATTTAATGTCCACAGTAGAGTAGCCTTTGACTGATTAAGTGGACAGACTTTATTGACTACATTATTAAATATGAAATCTATTAAACGTAAGTACAACCTTCCCCCCTCCCTTCAAATGTTGACATCAGTGCCAGTGCTAGAGTAAAACCCGTGACATTTAGAGAGAATCAGATGAGATTTACCAGAAAGAGGATATATAAATAATTGAGTAGGCATGTCTGTAACAATGCAGCTCTTTTGGATAATGTGTGACACAACAGTTCTGGTTTCTGATGGGGAAAGTATCTAATAGAGAGCTCAATCAGTTCTTCGGGCAATGCCATCTCAGTCATTTTGGAGGTGTCTTTTCAAGCTCTGGTTTACCATCCAAGCATCCCAGGGGCCCTTCGTGTGATTGCCCTGCACTGGTGCTCAGACATCTGAATATATTTTACTCAGACAGCACACTTCCTACAGTACTACCCTTCCTCTGGTCGTAGGACCTCCATCTTTCAAGAGCATGTTTTGGACCTAATGCTACTCAGTATCTCACCAGTACTAGAGGAATCTTTCCTTTGCAACATAGAAGGAGCCCACTGTATCAGTAAGTAAAATTCAGTAGTTCTCAGTAAACATTTCCTTTCCCAGCTGGGAGGCCAGTTCAGGCGAGGGGAAAGAGGGGCACTGAAGTGGGATAAATTAGCGCACTGGCTCATACAACCGGCCTCACAGCTGTGTCACAGGTTCCTTTGGGGGTCTAGGAAAATGTAGCTCTTCTTGCTTGAAATTTTCCCTATTATTGTTATCTATCCTCTTCAGAGATGTAAAAAAATTGACCTTTCCCCTGCAAATGCCAAACAGCTTCTTTCAGATAGAGTCCCATTGCTTCTGAAGAGACAGGTCTCTGTTTGAGGTGTTGGAAGAATCTGCCATTGCTATCACAGGTAAAGTGCTCAGGAGGAAGAAGACAGAACTAGGAGTCTCCAAGGTAGACCCGAGCTCACAAGGGGCATTGGGGTTTGTCTCTTCCATAGTGCGTTCAAGCTGCCAGAGTGCTTCGTGCATGCTGATACTTTCAGATAGCAAGACCTTCACTGTCCTTGTTTACCTTCTGAGAGTGAGGCTTTTCTTTCTGCGGAAAGTTTGCAGGCTGACAGCTTTGGAATTTGAATTTTTCCTTGTCTTTTCAGATCAAGTACGGTGGCATTGACAGGAGCCTCCCACACTGCCTTGTGTTAGTTTTCTGTAAAACTTGGGCTAGAGCCTGGAGTCAGCTATCTGCCCCAGCTAGCCAGACCCTGGGACAAAGATAGCAGCTGCTCCCAGCCCAGAAGGCAAAGAAGTGCTTTGGACTATGCTCTTTATTTTATGATAGTGAGTTCTTACAAAAGTGAGTTCTTTTATCTACCTGAAAGAAAAAGGGTAAACATTCAATCTCTTGTCAAATCACAAATCATTTAACACAGATATAGATTGGTTTGCATTTAGCATTGTTGAAAATCTAGATTATTTACTCTCAGAAGTTTAAATCTCTTTCCGTATATTTGCATAACACTAGGTGATTGACATACTGCTTGATTTCAATATTTTTCTTGATAATCTAATGTATCCATTAGTGAAATAGACAGAGATTCTAAAATACACAGAGCATCGTTTTAAGCTATAAGTATAACATGTTGAAATACAAAAACCATTGCATTCAAATGGTTTTGTGCTCCTAGATTATAACAGTCAAATTTTCTGTTACAAGAGTGCATTTCTCTAATGATAAAATATCACAATGCTATCAGTGCTTATGTGACTATGTCTTTTAGATCCTAAAATTTATCCTAGTATTGATTTTATGCTGCTTCCTTTGGTGCTGGGGAACCAAACCCAGAGCTTCCACAATACTAAGGAAATACTAGATCAGTGAGTGTTTATGACTGCCCTAATAGTTATTTTTCTAGTGAATTTTCTAGAAATAATTTTGAAATTGCAATTTTCAAAATATTATATCAATTTGCCAACAAAAGAAAGTACCTCTTCCTCACCTTTTTTGTTTTATATTATTTGTGCCAGAGACAGACAGTATTATATAATGGCATAATTATCTAGACCACCTTAATTGTCATCATAGAACCTTCATCTAGCATCTGATGGAAGCAAATGCAGAGATACACAGCTAAGCACTGGGCTGAACTCCTGGAGTCCAGTCACAGAGAGGGAGAAGCTATACTCGCCAAGGGGCCAAGATCATGATGGGGTAACTCACAGAAACAGCTGACCCAAGCTAGTGGGAGCTCACTAACTTTGGGCTGACAGCTGGGGATTGAACTAAGCCTTCTGAACATGGGTGACAGTTGTTTGTCTTGTGCAGTTTGTGGGGCCACTAGCAGTGGAACCAGTATCTATCCCTAGTGCAGGAGCTGGCTCTTTTGAGCCCATTCCCTATGGAGGGACACCTTGCTCAGCCTAGATATGGGGAGAATGGCCTCAAGTGAGGAGACAGACTTTGTTGACTCCCCATGGGAGGCCTCATTCTCTGAAGAGTGGATGGGGGCAGACTGGGGATAAGATGGGGGTGGGGGGAAGCAGGAGGATGGGAGTGAAGAGGGATCTGGGATTGGTATGTAAAATAATATTATTTTAAAAATAAAATTTTTAAAAAAGAGAGAAAACAACAAATTTATTCATTAAACTTGTCCTTTAGTGATTCGTCCTTGTGCCTAAAAATACAAAAGGGCCATTTATTCCATAGAACAATTGCGTCCTGGTGGAAAACAGGAACCCTTTTGCATGAAGTATTAAATGAGCCTTTTTTTCTTTTCTAACTTAAATTGTATCTTTAAGCTTTTTTAAGCATCATTTACACATTAGATTTTCAACCCACCCTCAAGTTCAAATGTAAACATTTGAAGAAATAAAGATAAAGAAACACCAACTAAGGATGCAACAGCTAAAAGGATCCTTTACTATATGAAAAGGGACATGTCAGCACTGGGGAGAAAACAGTCCTGAGTACCCTGGAAACAGAAGGATGTGAACTTTGGATAGCTAATTTTTGAATTATTTATTGAGTAATTTGGCTAGCAAAAGATTGTGTTTATAATGTATATATTTAAATTCATAAACTAGAAGTACAGTCCTCTTTCAAATTTTCATAAAAGTTATGTTTTGTAAAGTCACCGATTCGTAAAAGTCTCATTGATTGAGTTATGAATGAGTGATGTTTTGCTTTGGAAAGGTTCTTTTCAAATTACCTGATACTCAGAACACTGAATAGTGAAGTCTCCAAAGCCCAGTTTTGCCAATAATTACCATAAAATATTAAATAAAGCTATGCAGTGATTATCTAGACATAATAACTTTGATAGCAGAGGAAGTAGGGGAGAAGACGGGGCTGTGATGAAGCATTAAGTGTATACTCTCAGCCAGACATTCTCCTAAGCACTATGAAACAAAATCAATAGCGGTGTGAAGAGCTGTTACCTAATCAGGAAAGCAGACGTGTAAACAAGTAATTATAGCACGCAGAATTATTAAAACAGAAGACAATAGAGGGCTCTGAGAACGTCCAAAAAACATGATACGTTAGCATTCAGGAACCTGAAAGGACCCTTGGGACCCTGGCAGATTATGCACATGCGCTTGCCAGTGTTCAGGCAGTACCTTGGCCTGCTCAGGGTCCTGACACTTGGCCTCGGATCTCTGTGCGGGGCTCCGTGTGCAAGGCCTAAGCTCTGCTTTAAGAGACAAGCTCTGCCTCTTTCCCCTTAGTCTTCCTCTCTTTCTGCAGCAGGTCCTCTGAAGAGCCAGGTAGGCCTGTACACCCTCTCTTTGCCCCCTTTCCATTCCGCTCCCCTAATAAAGCCTCCATGTGAGCCCTGTGGCATGATGGCCTCTCTCTCTAATAAAACATTCAAGTTAGGTTGAAATTTGATTAAAAAAAAAACAAAAATAAAAAAGTAGTAATAAAATGTGAAAGAGAGGAAGACTCAAAGGGGTGAGGACTCTTTGAGGAGGGACTGATTCCTAAAGAGAACAAAGTAGGTGCCAGGGTTTGTTAGCTTAAGGTAAGTTAGTCAAGGTGACCGGACCCAAGAGGACTCTGCACCGATTTGGCACAGATAGACTTGGAAGAACCAGTGTAACCTTACCCATCATGTTAAAGAATTCGAATGTTTCATCTAAGTGTCATAGGAGGAAAAGAAAACATTTTAGTACAAGTTTATAAGAATCATATTTAGAATGAAAAGAAAGAAATAAAAATGCCTTAGCAAGTGTTCCAATTATGTGTTCAGATTTATATATAGCTGGTTGATTTATAACAGGTGTGCCCAAATGTACTCTCTGGAAATAAAAATTTAAAAAGAAAAAAAAAACTTCAAGTGAAAATTTAATTTTTACTTAACAACTAAATTTAACTAAAACAACGAATTTACCATGTTTGGTTTTTGGAAAATACCAGGTATTAATTTAACAATTTAATCAAACCATCCACACTAAGACAAGTACTACCTTAAAGAACACTCATTTATTGCAGTAGGCAGGAAGGGTGTATCTATTGTATGTTTGTCATCCTTTCAGGATGTGGCAAATGTGCAGTGGAACTGTTCTGTGACAGTTGGACGGTTAAGTGACTGAAGAGCATACGTTTGTTTGTTTCAGCTTTAATGCTTTGAGGCCAGCACTGAAAACAGGGCAGATAGCATCAAGAGTCCCTGATTTTAAAGAAGTCAGCAACACTTTCAATATGTGACTTAGCTCTACCTCCAAAGAAATAACTACAAGACACAATGATCTACCACCCTTTCCCATTTGATG